>VDFB02370788.1:104698-126112 GCA_007258455.2 Sequoia sempervirens
ACTTCCAGCCGATCTCCTTACATTATGGAATAAATTAAATCATAGCCGTTGGCTATATAATTTATAGAAGATTGTAATTTGTCCAAGAGGCACGTCTTTAATATTAAATAATGATTAGTTATTAAAGAGACTCGAATTTATGAGGAGGCACATATTTCTTAAAGGCCAACTTCATGTTTATAGTAAACGCATCTTTTCAAGGAGGGCCGACTTATGTTTTGAAGAGTCACATCCTCTACTCTCAACTTGTATATATGATCGATGGGATTTCATTGTAAAGCATTCATTATTCAGTTCGTAGTTCATCACAAGTTCGATATATTCAAGTGTGAATTTGTATTCAAGAGCAGATCGATTCATTGATAGAAGGCTGTTTATTATCACTGAGATTTACATCTTTGTATTGCTGTGATTGCATCAGTCTGTGGTGCATTTTATTAGGCCTCATTATCGGCCCTCATTGTAAAGGAGTTTCTTTTGAGATTCAATAATATAAGAGATATTATTGGCTGGGTTTTTCTCCCTCAAGAGGAGGGTTTTCCCAGGGTATCTGCTGTGTCTTTGTGTTGAATTTTTGAATTAAATTCTGTGCATTAATCTGATCACTAAATTTAACAATTATATATTAAATTTTTTAAATTTAATATAATATTTACTTATTTCACATTTATTTCTTATATTTTAAAGATTTGCAAATTTACATGAGTTGAAATTTAATCACAAATTATTTCAGCAAATTTTAACTTCACAGAACTTCATAAGAATTTTATCTTTGCTGAACACAAACACGAACCTTCTGACATAGGTTACAGGGACCACCAACCTACTTAGTTTTTCTAAAATATTTGATTGTTGCATCCTCCTTCCTTTTCCACCAATTCTACCTCACTATTGCACTTCTCTACCTCTACTTCTTCACGCTTTTCACATTACAACAGTGAAACTCCACAGTTGTACACAGCCAGGTCACTCTCCACACAAATGCCTTTATCACATCTTTGCCATATAAAAATGCCTTTGGCTTCCTCTTATATACCTTTTATGATTTTATCCCATTTCCAGCTTTCTCATGCTTCTGAACACATTCAAGCCTTTTGACACTTGCGCCAGCACATTGTCACTCTGCTTTCTAAGCAGAACAAGAGATGAAAAACAAACACCACTGGTGACCCCTCTGTATACAGTAAAACCAATAATAACCAAGTGCCCTGCTACGATCTTCTACTCTTCTGCTGTGTCAAAAATTTGTGCACCTAAGGTCATTGGGAGTGCCCAAGTGCCCTTAACTTCAAAGCATAAAGAAATTATTTATCAAGTGATGTAGACACTTGTACAGTACGGCAGCTTTTTATTTGCAGCACTCTTCTACAATTACAATCAAACTCGCACAGCTCTGCTCTCTGTAGCACAATCACCCAAGCAACAATTCTAATCACACAAAAAAAAAAACTTAACTAAACTCCTTACAAACTAAACTCTCCTAAACTGAACACAAATTCAAAAATAATAGGCTTTCATTAACAGGGGCAATCATGAGCATAATGAAACTGCCCTTCGTCTTTAATCAAAACTTCATTTTGCACATGCCCTTGGCTTTGGATGGCTTGCGCTCTGATACCAAATGATAGATTTGGTCAAAGTTTACAATGCTAAATTCTCAGGTTTAACGCACTCAAATGAACACCACACATAGATTGATATTTGAAGGCATATTTATACAACTTCATGATCCTACTATTTAGGACAAACATTCTTATCATCTCCCTCAAATCTCTCAAACCATTTCTATTGTACATGAATAGCCTACAACAACCCTCTAGAAAACAAGGAAAACACAGTGTTCAAGATGAAATATCTCCTTGCCCCCAACCCCGTCATTCCACTCCCCCTTCCCCCCAATTTTTCCTTTTTGGGAAACATATAGGAATGTTCCCGAGACAATCTCAAAAACGAGGTATGTCCTATTTTTTATTCTATTTCTTGGGACACCTTTGTTCATCCCAAGAATGTCAAGGCATCACCATAGACTTTCAACTCAAAACAAAAGCTATAGAATAAAGGATAGAAAAAAACAAATAAAGACACTCCTAAATTATCCTAAACTCCTTCCATTTTTAAAAAACATTTGCAAAGAGAAAAAAGGAAAGGAAGAGGAAGAACACCAACTCCTTGATGTATGATTCAAATTCTCATTAATCATTGATCTTTCATCTTTCAATTTTCTACCTAAAACAGCATCATTCATGAAGCTGTTTTCTAATTTCTGTAAATATTATATAATGGTAAATTTTAATATTTTAAAAAATTAAATGTGCTGATTTTTGTAATCCATTGCAGTATATTGCTTTTTTTCTTTACTTGCAATGGGAATGCAACTTCTGTGTATATTTTGCCTTTGTGCCTTGTGCAACCTAAAGTGAGAAAAATATAAGAAAAATCCTTATGCTTGTAGAAACAAGTAATTGTTTTATTTTTTGTTGCAATGGGCTAATCAAATAATGTCTTAGGAGTTTTAGATAACTCAAAGAGGGAACACCTTTTGTGTATCCCCTACTTTGCATCTCATGCCACCCAAACTAGAAACCACAAAAAAGAATATTTTTATGTTTGTAGCAGCTAGTAATTGTTTTTATTTTCTAGATGCTATGGGCTACTCAAATAATATGTTACAAGTCTTAGATAACTCAAAGAAGAGACAATCCTTGTGTATCTTCTGCTTCTACACCTTCTGTGACCTTAAGTAAGAAAAATGGAAGGAATATCCTTTTGTATAAATTGGGTCTTGAGTCCTTTACAACATTTTTATGTGGTAACTAGTAAGTTTTATTTTGTTTTAGCAGTGTGAGTACAAGCTCCTTTAGCATACATCACAATTAAAAGTTAAGCATGTTGAGGCATCTAAAAGTTGGTGGTGGAAGTGGGGGAGGGGAAAGGGGCAACCGAAGAGAGGGCTCAAGGTGGCAGTTCAGTTTGTTAAATTTTAATGATCAGATTATGTGCTCAGAATTTAATTCAAAAATAACACAAGACACAGCAGATACCCTGGGGAAACCCTCCTCTTGAGGGAGAAAAACCCAGCCAATAATATCTCTTATATTATTGAATCTTCAATAAGAATGATACACATACAATGGGCCAATAGAAAGGCCAGCACACAGCACCACAGTCTGATGCAAATACAGAACTGAATGATACAATCCGTCAATAGTTATCTCAGCCTCTTATACAAATCTCAGTCTGCTCTTCGATGAACTCGCATATGAAGAACTTTGAATTGTGTATGAATGAACTGGAAAATGCTAATGAATTGATTGATCAACTATGAGAGAATGAATGGATATATATACATGATTTGTGAGAGGACGTGCCTCTTCAACTACCTTCTAGACGGCCTCCACCAATAATAAAAGATGCCTTTTCATTTGGACGCAACCAATAAGGAATAGGTCGGCACATATAGGAACTCATGCCATTTAGATGGAGCGCATCTCTACATGATGTCGGCTTTAGAAAGCACCTTCAATTAGACGTACCACTTCATCTCATCCAATCGCTATCCTATAAATTAAATAGCCCCAGGCTATTATTTAATTTATGTAGTAAGAGAGATCGCTGGAAGAATGCGACTGAAGCTGCTATAAATATCAACACTCCCTCTCAGCTAGGGAGGATACTTCCACCTGCACAAGTCATATCACTTCAACATGATGTCTACCACAATGGCTACAACCAAATGTGGAAAAGAAGAATATCACCTCATCGTGATATCAAATATCGCCTCAACACGATATCAACCATAATGGCTACAACCATGCTATGGTGTGTACGAGTGTTCATCACTTGCATGATGTTGTCACCTCAACATGACTTTCACCATGGCTCTCCCAGAGGGTGAAACACAAGTACAAGATGTGTCATGGAGTCACACACATGACATCCACCATGACTCTCTGTGAGGGTGTCATGGCTTTCTACCCCAAATCCCAAAGAGAAATGCATTAACAAGGGATTTCACCTCAACTTCTCTACAGAGAAGAACCCATTTAAAACAAGGGATTTCTAGCCTCAACTTCTCTCACAGAAGAACTCATTAAACAGCTCACCGGAGCATCGTAGATTCCTTTCTCGCCATACCGGATTCTCCCACCATACCAAGCTTATCTCGAAGTACACAAATCCTTTATCCCCGAGAGAGGCTTGGTGAGTATGTCGTCTGCTCATCAGTGTTGATATACCTCAATTGTATAGCCTTCCTTAATACCATATCTCTGATATAGTGGTATTTGATCTCAACATGCTTAGTTCTATCATGAAACACATGATTGATAGAAAGCTTCACACAACTTTGATTATCACAATGAATGATAGTAGGCTCTGTTGATTGTCCAAACAATCCTGCAAGGAGCTTCTGAAGCCACACAGCTTCTCGAGCTGCCACACAAGCTGCAATATAATTACTTCCTCGTACTAATGCCATTAGGACTGCCTCACTGCACTGTGATATCATAGCGTAACCTAAATTGAAGCAAATATCCGTGAGGTGCTCTTCCTATCGCGACACCCTGCCCAATTAGAATTAGTATAGCCATGCAACTCCAAGTCTGCATCTGAAGAGTATCTCAATCCATATCCAACTGTGCCACGCAAGTATCTCAGGATATGTTTAGCTGCAATGAGATGTATTTGTCTCATCTCACACATGAACTGACTAAGTGCACTTACAACATAACATATATCTGGTCTAGTGTTAACTAGATACATCAAGGACCCAATCAATTGTTTGTACAATGTAGGATCCACCAATTTTGAACTAGCTGCAGCCTCCTTCAATTTGAGTAGGTTGGTCTCCATGGGCGTAGACATGGATTTGCAATTCATCATACGAAACCTCTTAAGTATATCAATGGTGTACTTCCCTTGACTTAGAATCATCTCATCCGGTTTCTGCTAGACTTCTAAGCCAAGGAAGTAATGCATAAGCCCAAGGTCTTTCATCTCAAACTCAGAGGCCAACTCTTTCTTACATTTGATGATTAAGTGCTCTTCTCCAATAAGAATCAAATCATCAAATATATAAGACCTCAAAATTAATGCTTCACTCATTGATTACCTTTGAAGCTATAGATTAGAGTCAGCATCATTCTTCAAGGTCAAATCCTGATAAACCATCAATCCTTTTCGCATCATGCATGGTGGAGCCTCGCTTAAGACGGTTATGGGCTCAACCTGCAGCTCACAGACTCCTCTTCCCATGAACCTCAAATCCATCAAGCTACTGGGATATAAACTTCTTCCTAATCACACTATCTCAAACGCTGTTCTACATCCATCCAGGTGAATTTTCCATCCTCTAGATGCAAATGAGAAGCAATGATGGTTCTCAATCAAGTATAGCAAGCAACGTAGAGCAAATGTTTCTTCTCAGAATCAACTCCCTCTCTTTCCGAGAAACCCCATCAGCCGCAAATCTTGCCTTGTACTCCTTTCTAATGCTCCCATCTCCCAACATGTTCGGATCTTGAAGAGCCATTTTGAAGATACCACGACTTGCCCTGGGTTCAGGAACAATGTCCCAAACATCAATTCTTGGAGAATTGATTGATACTCCTCTGTCATAGCATCTTTCCAAACCTGATGACTCGATGCTTCCTCAACACAAGTAGGCTCAGATTCTATAATCTGACTCATCAAGGCAACATAACTAGAGAACTTATGTGGCCTTTTGCTTTCTCTGAATGTGCCTCTAGGAGTTGCAAAACTTTTAGCCTCTTGCATAGTACGACTGGCCCATAGAGGTCTCTTTCTCCCAATAACAATGTCAATAGGCCCATAAGTAGGTTCCAAGGGTCTTCAATGTGATCACATCTCTGGTTCTCAAGTCTCCCTTTGAATCTCAAGCATCATGGTCAACTCATATCCTAAGGAGATTCTTCTTGGTTATCAATCTCCATATGAATGACCTCGATCTCCCGCTGAATGCAACATCTCTAATGGTGACATCCCTAATGCATCTCGATCAACTTTTGTCCTAGAATGTATATCCTGTAGGCTTTTGATGTCTCACTTTAGCCCACAAATATTCCCTTCTTTCCAGAAGGCTCCAACTTAGTTCTCTTTTCCTTTGGAACATGAACATAGACAAGACATCCAAAGATCCTCAAATGACTAACTCGGGCTTCTTCCCTATAAAGGCTTCTTCCGAAGTCATATTCTCCAAGATCTTGTGAGGACTTTTGTTCCCTCAACATATATAGTCGCCCCGAAGCTTCTCGTGACATAAGGTTTGCAAATCTTGGTCATGGATCATGGCCTTCGCTGCTTCCACGATCGTCCTGTTCTTTCTTTATGCAACACCATTCTGTTGAGGATTATAGGGGACACAGAACTCCCTCTTAATCCCTGCATCAATACAAAAATCCCTAAAGCTGCCAAAGGTGTATTCTCCACCATTATCTGATCTGAGGACCTTGATTCTTTTACCAGAAAGATTCTCTACTAAGGCTTTGAACTCCTTAAACCTTCCTAACACTTCCTCAGACTCTTTAGTTTTCAAAAAATAAATCCGAGTCTTTCTAGAGTGGTCATCAATAAACAAAACATAATACAAGAATCGACTTGAAGACAGAACAGACATAGGTCCACATAAATCAGAATGAATAAGGTCTAAAATGTACTTAGATCTATTTTCTCTACTATGGAAAGGAGCTTTTATATTCTTACCTAATGCACAACCTTTGCAAGTTCCTTCATGCTCCTGATTGAATTCGGGAAGACCCGTCACCATCTTCTCCATGATAGGTAAGGCTCGGAAGTGAAGGTGAGCCAATCTCCGATGCCAAAGATCACATAGACTTGAAGAATCATGGACCAAAGCTTGTAGAGGACGCGTGCAAAGCCTGTAAAGACTTTCATATCTAACTCCAATTACTTGACCATCCTTGAAGCTAGAATTCTCCATCCACACTAGAACTTTGCCTTTGGAGAAGGCAACTTGATATCCTTTATCTTCCAAGGCTAAAATTGAAATGAGTTTACACTTGATTCCTGGAACATAAAGAACATTGCTCAATTGAAGTGTGATGCCAGAATCCAAATGGAGTGTAGAGGTCCCAATTCCTTTCACGGAGTAGCTGGCATCATCTCCAATGATGACTTGTTTGGATGAATCTCTCTCCACCAAGCTTGATAAGTGCTCCTTGAAACCCGTGATGTGTCGTGAAGCACCACTGTCGATTAGCCAAGTGTTGGTGTCGGTGGGTGTACTGCTTGACAATGTTGAGTAGAACAAGTATTCACATGAATCCTTCTGCGGAGAAGCATCATCAACATCTGCAACAGTGACTTGTTGCTTAGGTCTAGTTGGACAATGCTTAGCAAAGTGGCCAAACTTATCACACCTAAAGCATTGGATCTTGGACAAGTCTCTCTTTTTCTTGGAAGGGGGAGCACCATCATTTTCCTTATCTCGATTCCCCTTGAAGAATCCTTTCTTTCCATCTTTTCCTTTCTTCTTCGAAGTTTGGGAGGCGAGAACATGAATATCTTCATTAGATGAACTTTGACCAACGCCTCTAGCCACCAATCTTGACTCCTCTTGAATGCAATCGGCTCTCAGTGATGTTCCCGTCTCAGAATTATACACATCAGAAGTAATATCCACCTGAGCTTAAAGGACTGATGTATGATAGTTGGGAAACATTAACTCAAGGATGACTTATGGAAACGATTACACAGAAAATAATGGTGCAGAACAAAATACCGATCAGAATGTGCAGAACCAGATTGCAATGAATATAACAAATTTGTCTTCAGGCCAATGACAAGGCATACGTTTTCAGTGAATACCAATAATACGGACTACTTTGTCCCTTGTATATGCAGAGTACTTGAAAACTTATATTCTTTCATATGCAGGGAAATTACAATAAATATCTCTATCTCAACTGCAATGCAAACTTGCTTATAATGGATTTTAATAACATCAGTGAATAATTCTGATAATTGCTATAGAATCTGGAAGCGATGTTCATTCATTCACAATTTAACAATCTTTCCAAAATCCCGAGAGATAAGCACATACCTGTCATAGCCGCTCCAACTGTTATTGCCCGATATCGGGACTTAGAGAAAAGGAGATATGAACCTCTGCGGTCGTGTCAAACGTTGAATAGAGTCCGGCGCTGAAGAAAACGGACAATAAAGAATCCGTGAATGAATTCCCGTAGCAAGTGTGGTCCGCCGCAATTGAACTTCGTTTTGGGGAATAAGGCGAAACCATTCGCGAATACCTCCGGCATCATATGCAGCGACAATCCAGATCTACCACGGTGAGAAATATAGCAGAGAGGCTTCACTTTGCGTCCATGTCTAGGTGACCGGTGCCCGATGTACCCAGGAAGAGCTCGGCAGTAGCCGAGAGGTGTAAACAAAGCCACCGATCGGGGTCTTAAGTGCTCATGGCGATGAAATTAGGGGTTTTGACCTCAAAGTTTGAATTTTCAAACCGGACATAATTCGAGATTCTCGAAGAGATATCGAGAGAAAATGCTTGAATTTCCCAAATAGGCTTCATCCTTGGATTTGAAATAGCAGTTTATTTAACACAAGACTTTATAAAAAATGAGCAAATATTTGATAATAACCTTTTATAAAGTCTTTAAACATTAATTAATTAAATTTTCCAAAAGTCATATATAAGTAAATAAATAAATAAGACTTAATGGATATTTAATTAATTAATTTGCAATTTGCTTTTAGAGATTCAAAAGGGACGGGGACATCACAGTCCCCCCTGCTCGGCATTGCTTGTCCTCAAGCAATTGTAGACCCGGATATTGCAATATTCGCTCACCTTCCCAAGTGGCGTCCTCAATATTAAGATCCTTCCATTTAATTAAGAATTCTTTGATTGATCTGCTCCGCAACTTCCGTTCGCGCACATCTAGAATAGATTCAGGCACTAAAATCAACTTTCCTTCCTCGTCCAGTGGAGGAAGCTCAAGAGATGGGGTAGTATGCTGACCAACAACCTTTTTAAGGCATGAGACATGAAATACATTGTGGATTTTGCTTCCTGTAGGCAGCTCCAATTCATATGCGACTTCACCTACCCTTCTTTTAATCTGGTATGGTCCATAAAATCGAGGTTTGAGCTTTTCTGCACCACTCCGTTTCAATGTTGATTGCTTGTATGGCTGAAGTCGCAAGAATACCATATCCCCAACTTCAAACACC
The DNA here is from genome assembly GCA_007258455.2 of Sequoia sempervirens. Lineage (NCBI taxonomy): Eukaryota > Viridiplantae > Streptophyta > Pinopsida > Cupressales > Cupressaceae > Sequoia > Sequoia sempervirens. The sequence goes on from VDFB02370788.1 coordinate 113,933, forward strand.
CTCTCAATCCTGTGCCTGTCAGCGTAAAGCTTTTGCTGATTCTGAGCCCGAAGTAGATTTTCCTTGAGTGCCCTGAGAATGTCTTGGCTATCCTGCAGCCATTCCTTTGCCTTGGGTACTCTACTATCATCAAATGCTAGATCTATGAAAGGCATAGCATCATATCCATACAGAGCTCTGAAAGGAGACATACCTATTGACATATGGTATGTTGTGTTGTAACAATGTTCACCCAAGTGTAACCATCGAAACCATGCCTTTTGTTGGCCTGACACATAATTGCGCAAATATCCTTCAATCCATTTGTTGACAATCTCGGTCTGCCCATCGGATTGAGGGTGATAGCTCGTACTAGGGGATAGCTCAGTTCCTGCCAGCCTGAACAGTTCCTGCCAAAAGATGCTGAGAAACCTGCTGTCCCGATCACTCACAATATTCCTTGGAAGTCCATGTAAACGGAATATCTCTTTGAAAAATAATTCTGCTACCTGAGGTGCCTTAAACTTAGTGGAAATAGCAAAGAAATGTGCATATTTTGTTAATCTGTCAACAACAACATAGATGCAATCTTTATTTTGAACCCGTGGCAGCCCTGTAATAAAATCCATGGATATACTTTCCCATTTCTGATCAGGAACGGGTAAAGGCTGCAATAATCCTGCTGGTAAAGTCTGCTCAGACTTGTTCTGCTGACAAGTCAAACACTCCCGAACATACTGCAAAACATCACTTTTGAGGCCCTTCCATGAGAATCTTTCTCGAACCTGTCTATATGTTTTGAAGAATCCTGGATGTCCTGCCAAAGGAGTATCATGTATAGCCTGCAAGATCTTACTCTTCATTTTAGATCCTGGCACCAAGAATATCCTGTTCTTGTAGAAAATCAAATCATCAATCACCTGATATCTGTCGTCCTGCATATTCCCATCCATGATATCACACGCAAGGGTGTTCTTGGAATATTCAACCAACAATTGAGATTTCCAATCAGCTGAAATCTCTGACAAAGAGCAGAGGGCTGGTTTCCTAGATAAAGCATCAGCTACCACATTCTTTTTGCCTTTAACATATTCAATATCAAAATCGTAAGCTTGAATTTTGCTTACCCACTTCTGCTGACGCTCATTCAAATCTTTTTGTTCAAGGAAATACTTCAAACTATTGTGGTCCGTTTTAACCACGAATTTCCCGCCAACGAGATATTGTCTGAACTTTGTCAATGCGTGCATAATAGCGAGCATTTCCTTGTCATAAGTAGAATAAAGCCGCTCCACATCTCTCAACTTCCGACTCTCAAATGCTATAGGATGCCTGTTTTGCATGAGTACCGCACCAATTCCCTGTCTTGATGCATCGCACTCCAATACAAACGGTTGAGAGAAATCCGGTAGAGCCAAAATCGAACAAGAGCTCATCACCTGCTTAAGCTAATCAAATGTAACCTGTGCCTTGTCTAACCATTTGAAAGCCCCCTTCTTCGTGAGGTCTGTAAGGGATGCAGCTAACTGAGAAAAACCCTTAACAAACCTCCTGTAATAACTGCATAGACCAAGGAAACCACGCAGATCGGATATATTCTTCGGGGGTGGCCAATCCAAAATTGCCTGTATCTTCTCCCGATGAACCTTCACACCACTAGCGCCAATGACATGCCCCAAATATAATATTTCTGTCATTCCAAATTCACATTTAGATGCCTTTGCAAACAATGATTGGGCCTCCATAATACCTAAGATCTCATCTAAATGCTGAAGGTGCTCGTCCCAAGTTTTGCTGTAAATTAAATTATCATAAAAAAAAACCAATACTGATTTCCGCAACTATTTCCTGAAAACATGATTCATACAAGACTGGAAAGTTGCAGGAGCATTTGTCAGACCGAAAGGCATTACCAAGAATTCATAGTGGCCATAATGGCATCTGAATGCAGTCTTATGAACATCCTCATCACGGATCAGAATCTGATGATATCCCGAACGTAAATCAATTTTAGAAAAATAGACTGCTCCATGCAATTCATCCAACAATTCATCTATTCTCGGTATGGGATATCTATTCTTAATTGTTTTTTTGTTCAATGCATGATAATCGATGCACATACGCATCGTGCCATCTTTTTTTTTCACAAGCACCACCGAAGAAGCAAAGGGACTAGAGCTGGGCCTAATGTGCCCCATATCAAGCAACTCCTTGATCATTTTTTAAATTTCATCTTTGAAGCGCTTTGGGTGCCAATATGGTGTGGTAATCACAGGCTTGGCACCCTCTTCCAATTCTATCACATGCTTGAAACCACGATCCGGTGGTCTACCAGGAGGGAGATCTCCAAACACCAAACTATGCTTGTCTAAAACGGTCTGCACATCTACTGGATAAATTCTATCTTTCCCGGTGGCCGAGTTAGAAGATATAAAGCATTGGGCTGCCCATGCAACCTCACCATGTCTGAATAAAGCTTCCATACGCTTGGCTGAAACTATCTTAGGAGCTCCATCCGATAATGCTCTCAACACCACATTCTTACCTCCTGATGTAAATTCTAACTCCATCTTCTGGAAATCCTGACTGTATCGTCCCAGAGAGCTCAACCATTGAACTCCCAACACTATATCAATGTCCCCAATTCCAACAACATAGAAATCGTCTGTGACGGTATAATTTCCCATCTGAATGCTCAATTGAGGAACTTTGGTAGTGCAATTCATTTTAAATCCATCTGCTACCGTGACATTGAAACCAGCAAAATCCTCCACCTGTAATCTCCTTTTCGCTACATTCCCCTCGTCAATGAAATTATGTGTAGCTCCACTGTCAACCAGGCAAGTTACCCGCTGTCCATTAATAACTCCTCTTACTCGAAATGGATGATACTTAGGCACACTAGATAAGGTAGCAAAGCCACCTTGAGTCTCCTCTTCCTTGGGATTGTCATGTTCTTCCTGCTGCTCGTGTTCACTTTCCGAACTGTCTGCAATTGTTTCCACATCAGAAGTGACTTCTATATAATGTACCTTGCCTTTTCCTAGGCATCGGTGATTACGGTCCCATGGCTCCTTGCAAGTGAAGCATAGTTGCTTCCTGCGTAATTCATTCCTACTTTCAAAATCAAGCTTAGGAGGATTTGGTTTGGGCTGATTGAAAGTTTTAGTGAATGGCTTGTTATTCTTGTAAGTTTTCTTCGACGATTGTGAACTGGAATGAGAAGTCTCAAGATCCAAAGCCATCTGAATAGCATCCTGCAAGGTCCTTGGCTTGAAAGCCTTCACCAACCCTCTCAAATTGGAATGTAGTCCCTCTATAAATAATACTACCACCCGTCTTTCTGATATATCTGGAACCATAACTGCCACCTGCTGAAAATCATTGACGTAGCTATCAACATCACCACGCTGTTTGATCAAAGCCAACTCCCTGAAATAAGCCTCTTCATCTTTCCTGTCAAATCGAGCAATTAATTTGCTGCTAAACTCCTCGTACGATTGGATTAAGGCATGATTCTGCGTCACCAATCCATGATGCCACCAGTCATATGCTGCTCCTTCCAAATGTAATGTTGCAAATTTAATTGCTTCTGGTTCCCGCATTGGTTTTAAATTCAAGAAAGTGTCCAACTTGTGGATCCAAGAATGGGCTGTAGTTTTCCCGCTTCCATCAAAATTAGGCAACGTAAGTTTACCTAAAGCATGCTAGTAATCTCTATGGGGTCCTTGAGGTCTGTGTTCCCGTTGTGTTCTCCTTCTATCCCTACGTTGATTCATATATTGATTCAATGTAATCTCCTATCTGATAGCATGCGGAAGAGTGTGATATTCATCGTAAACTTCTGTCACCCCATTAACCAAAGGCTGCTCCACTTTCGGTTGTACCTCTTCCTCCTCATTCCTAGGGATAAATGTAGGCTAAAAGGGCCTACTAGATCCTCCTGAATTAGTTCCCCTAGGTTCGTGGTTTCCAACATTGCTGCCATCCCCTGTATTCGGACCCACTCTCAGTGTATTCATATCTTGCGACATCCGACCGATAGCATCTATCAACTGTTGTTGGGACTGCATAAACTGCTGCATCATTTGCTGCTGGCCACGAGCTAAATCGTTCAGAATATTCTAAACACTTTCATTACCACCCCTGTTTCCTCTGTTATGTGAACCCTCTTGATTTGAATCGCCCATTTCTTCAATTTCTGGAAATTGACGGGCTGCAAGAACTGCAGAAAAAGTGTCTTCTTCGGGATAGGGTTCGGCTACCTGAAATTGCCTACGTCTCTGTTCTCTTTCAAAATACCTTCGGGCCCTGTCACTGGTGTTCATGAACCCTCAGGCTAGTAGCACTTACAGCTCTGATACCACTGTGATGTTCCCGTCTCAGAATTATACACATCAGAAGTAATATCCACCCGAGCTTAAAGGACTGATGTATGATAGTTGGGAAACATTAACTCAAGGATGACTTATGGAAATGATTACACAGAAAATAATGGTGCAGAACAAAATACCAATCAGAATGTGCAGAACCAGATTGCAATGAATATAACAGATTTGTCTTCAGGCCAATGACAAGGCATACGTTTTCAGTGAATACCAATAATACGAACTACTTTGTCCCTTGTATATGCAGAGTACTTGAAAACTTATATTCTTTCATATGCAGGGAAATTACAATAAATATCTCTATCTCAACTGCAATGCAAACTTGCTTATAATGGATTTTAATAACATCAGTGAATAATTCTGATAATTGCTATAGAATCTGGAAGCGATGTTCATTCATTCACAATTTAACAATCTTTCCAAAATCCCAAGAGATAAGCACATACTCGTCACAGCTGCTCCAACTGTTATTGTCCGATATCGGGACTTAGAGAAAAGGAGATATGAACCTCTGCGGTTGCGTCAAACGTTGAATAGAGTCCGGCGCTGAAGAAAACGGCACAATAAAGAATCCGTGAATGAATTCCCGTAGCAAGTGTGGTCCGCACAGATTGAACTCGTTTTCAAGGAATAAGACGCGTCATTCACGCGAATGCCTCTGGCATCATATGCAATGGCAAACCCGTCTACCACCAGCGAGAAATATAACAGAGGCTTCACTTGCATCCATGTCTAGATGATACGGTGCTTCAGTATTACTTCCGGAAGGCTTAAACATTATTCGAAGGTGTAAACAAAAGCCACGATCAGGGTCTTCGTCCTTTCATGGCGATGAAATTCTGAGAGTTTCCGTTCTCAAAAATCCCAATTTTCAAACCAGACATAATTCAATTCTCCGAGATCTCCAGAGCAAATGCTTCGATTCCCCAAATAGGCTTCATCCCCTTCTGTTGAAATAACGGATTTATTTAACACAAGACTTTATAAAAAATGAGCAAATATTTGATAATAACCTTTTATAAAGTCTTTAAACATTAATTAATTAAATTTTCCAAAAGTCATATATAAGTAAATAAATAAATAAGACTTAATGGATATTTAATTAATTAATTTGCAATTTGCTTTTAGAGCTTCAAAAGGGACGGGGACATCACGTTTATCAAATCAGAAGTTTGATCTTGCACCGATTCCTTTGAATGTAGGACTCCCATGATAATGGCAAACCGTTGAGAGCAAGCATCGTCAAATCTTTATCATCGACCACATGACCAATTGTAGAGAGCTGATCTCTCAATTCTGAAATCCTCATGAAGTAGGCAATCACTGTTTCTCCTTTCGCCATCTTCACATGGTGAAGTTGTTGCTTCAGCGCAAGTGCCCGGCTAGTGTTGTTGATTTTGTACATCTCCTCCAATGTTTTGAACATCTCCCTTGCAGTCTTCAACTTGGAGACAATCGGAACAATATGGTCTTTGACGGAATCAACCAACAACTTCTTCGCCTTGATGTCTTTCTTCCTCCATTGCAACTTCTCTTCTTCTTCTTCAGGTTCGGGAACTTTGGTCTCCACAAACTCAGCCAAATCATTCTCTTCCAATGTGAGCATGATTCTAAACCTCCATGAAGTATAGTTGGATGCTCCCTCGAGTCTATCCTCGATCTTCAATCCGTTCACCATCTTGATTGAGGTAGAGATAGACAAAGAATTATGACGAAGAGAATAAAGTATCGTTGTAGAATCAAAGCTGATCACGATTTTCTCAAACCCGCTCTGATACCATGTTAAATTATAAGATTAGATTGACATGCACAGAAATTAATTCAAAACTTAACACAAGACACAGCAGATACCCTGGGAAAACCCTCCTCTTGAGGGAGAAAAAACCCACCAATAATATCTCTTATATTATTGAATCACAATGATAAACTCCTTTACAATAGAGGCCGATAATGAGGCCAAGTGAATGCACAATAGTCTGATTCTCACACAGCAATACAATAATGAAGAATTCAGACTTTGATAACAGATTGACTAAACTGCTCTGCTCTTTTCCTCTTATTCGCACCTTAGACTGGAGATAGAACAATGTAGAATGGATGATTGAATGAGAGAAACTCATCGAATATAAATACAAGAGTGGAGAGGAGACGCGCCTCTTCAAGAATCTCCAAGTCGGCCTCCAATAATAATAAATGATGTTTATTCATAGAAAGTCGCGCCTAGAGGAAAATCGTAATTTCTGGAGAGAGAGGTCGGCCTCATACAATGCAACTCTTTATTAATAAAAATCGTGCCTCTTGATGCATATAAATTAAATAGCCTCTTAGCTATTATTTAATTTATCAAGTAAAGGAGATGGCTGGAAGTAATGACCGAAGCTGTACAATACACAAACTGAAGCTCCCTTCTCACCACCACTCATCTTCCTCTTCCCTCTTGTGGAAACTTCACTACTACCAACTGTGGATGGCACAAGCATAGATGATTGCACACTTGCAAAAGAAGTTGTCCCACCTTGAGCCCCCATTTGCAATCTATGGCACTCTATTTGTTCATGTTCTTTTACATCAGGACACATTTGAACTCCATGGCCCACAACACCAAAAAAATGAGCCCTTACCCTTGTGTAGCTGCCCCTAAAATTTGTATGGAAAACATGACAATTCCACACGCTACTCACCCTTGAATTTTTTTTCCTTTGGCCCACAGGTGTAACATATTGGAGGAAAGGTTTTTTTGTTCAAAAGACCCTTTGCATACGTTTCCATGATTTTTGAAGGGCACTTAAATGGGTTTGGTTGCTGTCCACTACCACCCTCACCACTTTCTCTTGTATTTCTATCAAGTAACTGCACTTCATTCTCACTTTCACTCTCACTCCCATTGCTGCTCATTTTTTATTTATTTTGAATGCAAGTTTAAACTGAAAAATAAAAAAAAATAAAAAAAATCAGACATTTCATGCTTGAAACTTTGAAAAAAATTTGGAAAAAAAAGGGAAGGAAAAGACTTGCCTCTTTGATGGATTTGCAGCCCCACTTGCTCTAGATTCAACCTCTTCTCCTTCTATACCCTACTGTTCCTCCTCTTGCAATGGGTACCTTCAAACCCTACAACTGCTCCTTTTCTTCCTTCTCATACAAATGTAAAAATGACTCAAAATGGTGAGTCTATTCTTCATAAAGGCAATATGGGAGGTGGGGGCCCACAAAACCATTAAAATAAGACCTTTTTAAAAAAATTGAAATGTGTTTTTTTTTTAAAGGGGGTTTGACGTGACCGTCCTCTATGCTAGACCCCACCATCCCCTTGTTTTTGAGCCGTTTCCTCCTTATTTGCAAAGAAATGGGTACGGGAGGGGGACGTTCCCTAGCCGTCCTCTTGTCCCCGGGACATCCCCGAGTTAGGGACGGGTCATTTCAGACAGGGGACGCGTCCCCGGGTATCACTGCATTATATCTGTATAACAACACCCAATATGAACTTTGAATTAAGCCCACCATAAGATGAATCGGGTTTTCGTCCAATCCACCCGCTTAAGGTTTTCATCCTAGTCTTCTGAGAAGCTTTGCTCTCCAATTTTCTTCCCGTTAAATAATTTTACCAGATCCTAAATTGCCTTTTCAACTTGCCTTTTATACTTCACCACTAATTAAATATTTTCCCCTCATAAAGTCACTTTATTTAATATTTTAACATATTTATTTAATAAAGTCACTTTATAACACTAATTAATTAATTAAATATAACTATCCAATAATGCTTTTAGGACCATTTAATATTTAATTAATTAAATTAATCTAGTGGTGACTATTCGAGAATCAGGGATATTACATTCAGGAACAATTAGGTCCTTTTCTACTCTAAACTGAAAATTGGACATGGTCAAAGGTTCTCCTAGTGATCATCCAACTTAGTCAACTCCTAGGACCAAGATTTGAATGACAAAAATGACTACCAAGACAAAAATATCATCTACCAAGATATTGCCAAGCCAAAGCAACCTAATGACTCAAATTATGTTTTCACACATAACTTTTAACCATTTAAATGTTAGTTTAAACGAATAACACCATTGAATTCTATGGATTCAAAGCATTATAATTATGAAATATGATTTCATGCTTTTCAAAAATGAAGGTGAAGGAAAACAACATTTATATTGCTTAATTGGAATTATCCTATGCTCCACAGATTTTCAAGGACGGGGACGGCAAGGGACGGTGGGACATGTTTTCGGTACGGGGGTACTTTTGGGCCATTTTTTAGGGGACGACAGGGGACGACTGTTAAAAGAGTAAGGGAATTTTTTAAAATATAGAGAAATTTCAAATATTCATATCATAACATTGATAAAGCATTCATCATAGACATTGTAGAAGATTAATACATAACATTAGACTTGAATTGAGATTTCACATGAGAATTGACGAACAAATTAAAAAAATTCAAATGCTTTCATTGTGAATGTACATACATATTATGTAAGAATTATAAAAATTATAAAAAAATGCCCGAAGGCTCCAAGTTTCAACTATAAAATGACAAAAACATAGAAAATATATGACTCCAAATTAAATGGGCCTTTTGCATAGGTTTTGAGGACTTCAAAAGGACATTCAAATGGGTTTGAACTTTGAAATTGTTGGCCCTGCTATACTCCCATTGCCTGAAGAACCCCCAGTGGCTGCCATACTTCTACGAGTTCTACTTCTAGGTCTACTTCTTTCATGCATTTGAACCTCAACCTCCTCACTATCATTACTAATAAATAATAATCTCATTGCTGCTCATGATTTTTTTTGGTTAAGAATTGAAAAGAGAGCTGCAAGTTCAAATAAAGGAAAAAATAAACTAACAATGCCCTTCCTATGTGGTAAAAGAAATTGAAAAAAACTTGAAAAAATGGAAAACATATTGAAAAATCAAAAAACAAATGTAAAATGAAGAACTTACCTCTAATAGAGTAGATTTGATGCTCTAGTCTCCCCTTTCAATTGTTGTTCTCTCCTCTTTCACTTGTTGCTCTTCACCTCAAGTTTGCAAATGTCAAAATGAGAATGCTTTTCTCTTTTAGTTTTGATAAGTCAAGTAGGTTTGGGTTTTGTTTAAAGGGGTGGGGGAGTCCTTGTGAGCCCATCCATCCCCCTTTTTTTTTAATTAAAAATGTGATTTTTAACAAAAAAAAAAAAAAGTAAGATGTTGCTAGGCCATAGGGGACGGCTAGTAGTCCCTGGGATGGGTAGGGGACGACTGCTAGCTTTCCCCTAAGTCCCCTGCAAGTTTTTGAACCATTTCATTTTTTTGATTGCAAAAGGGGATGGGTAGGGGATGTTTCCTGGCCGTCCCCGCATCCCCGTACCGTTCCCAATATGGGGACAAGGGTAAAAAGCCAGGAGATGCGTCCCCATGGAGCATAGGAATTTTCCCAATTACATTATTATTTATGGTCTCCAAGACCAATATAGAATATAGATTACAAATTAAAATGTGCATCCAAGAAGTACATGGATGGATACATTTTGACATCAACCTTTGATCCAAACCATCAAATACGAAACATATACAAAACTTAACCAATTTGAATGCATAAATGAAAACCATAATCAATTTGAATGCATATATGAAAATCAAGGAACTTGAAGACTTCTTCAAGTTTTTCCAAAACAATGGTAGTGTCTAACACCCGACCAATGTGGGCACCTTGAGGCCCATTCCAGTAGATTGAGAGATGGATGCCATGGTTATCAAACACATACATGGTACAAAAGATTGGCCTCAAACACACAACACAATTAAGCATGGTTTCTATCCACATATTTCTCTCACACAGGAACCTAATTACACAAGAAGAGGAGAAAGGAAGCCTAAGACATGGAATGTCTTCACTTTGATCATCAAAAATAGAGGATTTAAGGGAGACATGATTATCTCAAGTACTACCCATAAACAATGGATGCATTTCTTTGAACATTTACATCAAACTCTAGATATGATCCCATAGGGTTCAAAAGATAATGTTGTTTTTAATTCTTTTCTTTATTAATTAAGTGAACCTATATTTTATTAAATTAATGAATCAATTTCTTGTCTTAACTCTAGATATAATCCAATAGAGTTAGATCAAGCATGGCCGCTCCAAGCCTTCACTTTTTTCTCAATTCCTACCACAATTTAAAGAGACTGCTCATATGAATGGCTCTTAGGATGGGACAATTCAGGTTTTCACACACACACACAAAATTCCCATCCATGCCATTTCATTGCCATTAATCATTCATAAAGCCAAAAAATAAAATACCCAAAAGAAAACTAAAAACTAAGAACCACACAAGACCCAAGTTCACCAGAAATGGATCTTGAAGCTTTTCACCAAAAGCTTGAAACTAATCCAATAAAAAATCTATGCATTCAATCTAATTCTAAATAGCACGGGGAATCCTCTTTTACAATCACATAAATTTTATGGAAAAGTTTTCAAGGGTGTGGGAGTGTTTTTACCTTTTTTTAGGCGATTTTAATTCCTAAAATTAAAATTGAACATCATTCCTTCACTTTAATCTCTCATGCAAGGAATACAACAACCACAAAAGGTTTCTTGCAGTATGTGGTATTGCTCTAAGCTTATTGCTGTTTATTGGTTGATGGCTGGGTTTGATTTCACGCTTTTCTTGAACACCTAGATGATTTCTATGCTTAAGGATGTTATGGTGGCCCTGTGGTTGTTGTTAAGGATTTATTTCTTGCTCCACCTTATGTTCTTGTTGCCAGGATTGTCAAAGGATGGTATGGATGCCTTTTTTGCTGGAGTGTTGGATTTCTCCTCGGATCCTTTTGAGGTGGATCCCTCTCCTATTGAGATGGAGATGGGTGTTGTGGAGATGGCTGGAAGTTCTTGGTTTCCTTAGATGCTGTTCCTTTTGAGGTGGAAGCTTCTCCTATGGAGGTGGAGATTGAGGTTGTTGGAAATTTTAGGCTTCATTGGAAAAGGTGGTCATGGCATCCTCTCCAATAGATGGGAGCTCTCTCCTTTCAAGGTGGAGATTGAGTTGGTCTCCTGGTTTGACAGGTTGTCATTCTTGGTTGTTTGGGTTTTTATGCTACAGTCTGACTGTTACAAGCTGATGGTTGCCTGGCTGATTTAGGGCATTCTTATCTCTTGTTAGGGTTGGGTTGTCTAGTGTATCTTGTGGTTGGCTGCTACTGATGGTCTGTGTTTCTATCTACTTGCAGCTGTCTTTTGGAGGGGTTTTAGGTTCCTTTAAAACTTGTTTGTAAGGGGTTTTAGGTCCCCTCAAAACTTGTTTTCCCATAATCAAAAACAACCACTTCCTTTTCACATTCAAACTGTAAACAAACATTCACAAGATTCTTCCTTTGCACACTTACAAAAGTGTATAAATCTTTTCCTAAATCTACAACAAAATTACAAAGGAAAATACCTTTAAGTTGCACGATAAGTCCAAGGTCAAAGAGTTGTAGATTTTTCTTACACCAATGAACAATCACCATGCAAATAATCCGATCTTCCTCCAAAAAAGCTTCTCCAAAGTGCCAAATAGATAACCTGGGGTTTGAATATAAAACCTTACTTTCTCTTTCCAAATTTTCTCTAAGGTAAAAGATAAGAGTAAAAATAAACTCTTATTACATATATATCAATCCCTAATTCCAATTTATCTTTTTCTTATTTTTCATATTTACAACTTTTGATTTTTTTAAATGGAGATAATATCTATTCATTCAACATATCTAAATATGAACTTTAAACCTACTCTACAAGCCATATATTAATTTTTTAACAAGTGAAAA
>VDFB02370788.1:126212-285495 GCA_007258455.2 Sequoia sempervirens
GTTTTCAAGGGTGTGGGAGTGTTTTTACCTTTTTTTAGGCGATTTTAATTCCTAAAATTAAAATTGAACATCATTCCTTCACTTTAATCTCTCATGCAAGGAATACAACAACCACAAAAGGTTTCTTGCAGTATGTGGTATTGCTCTAAGCTTATTGCTGTTTATTGGTTGATGGCTGGGTTTGATTTCACGCTTTTCTTGAACACCTAGATGATTTCTATGCTTAAGGATGTTATGGTGGCCCTGTGGTTGTTGTTAAGGATTTATTTCTTGCTCCACCTTATGTTCTTGTTGCCAGGATTGTCAAAGGATGGTATGGATGCCTTTTTTGCTGGAGTGTTGGATTTCTCCTCGGATCCTTTTGAGGTGGATCCCTCTCCTATTGAGATGGAGATGGGTGTTGTGGAGATGGCTGGAAGTTCTTGGTTTCCTTAGATGCTGTTCCTTTTGAGGTGGAAGCTTCTCCTATGGAGGTGGAGATTGAGGTTGTTGGAAATTTTAGGCTTCATTGGAAAAGGTGGTCATGGCATCCTCTCCAATAGATGGGAGCTCTCTCCTTTCAAGGTGGAGATTGAGTTGGTCTCCTGGTTTGACAGGTTGTCATTCTTGGTTGTTTGGGTTTTTATGCTACAGTCTGACTGTTACAAGCTGATGGTTGCCTGGCTGATTTAGGGCATTCTTATCTCTTGTTAGGGTTTTCAGTTCCCTTTAAAACTGTTTTTTTGCAGCTTGGGTTGTCTAGTGTATCTTGTGGTTGGCTGCTACTGATGGTCTGTGTTTCTATCTACTTGCAGCTGTCTTTTGGAGGGGTTTTAGGTTCCTTTAAAACTTGTTTGTAAGGGTTTTCAGGTCCCCTCAAGACTTGTTTTCCCATAATCAAAAACAACCACTTCCTTTTCACATTCAAACTGTAAACAAACATTCACAAGATTCTTCCTTTGCACACTTACAAAAGTGTATAAATCTTTTCCTAAATCTACAACAAAATTACAAAGGAAAATACCTTTAAGTTGCATGATAAGTCCAAGGTCAAAGAGTTGTAGATTTTTCTTACACCAATGAACAATCACCATGCAAATAATCCGATCTTCCTCCAAAAAAGCTTCTCCAAAGTGCCAAATAGATAACCTGGGGTTTGAATATAAAACCTTACTTTCTCTTTCCATATTTTCTCTAAGGTAAAAGATAAGAGTAAAAATAAACTCTTATTACATATATATCAATCCCTAATTCCAATTTATCTTTTTCTTATTTTTCATATTTACAACTTTTGATTTTTTTAAATGGAGATAATATCTATTCATTCAACATATCTAAATATGAACTTTAAACCTACTCTACAAGCCATATATTAATTTTTTAACAAGTGAAAATTGCCCCCAAATCATATATATAAATTTTTTGCAACAATAATATAAAAATATTTTTGAATTTTTTTAATTCAACTTTTTTTAATTCCTAAAATCCCCCTTAATATTTCTTTTGCATTTTATCATTTCATTAGGCAATTAAATCAATCCTACCATCATGGTAAACAATATGCAAATATAAATTAATTAAAAGCATGCAAGGAATGTTAGAAACTTTACCAGTTTAACAAAGATGGGGAACTTGAATCATGAATGGTTTAGATAAGGCTAACTATTTAACACATCTCATGTCTTTCACTTTGAATAGAGTTAAGATGGGTTACAAAAACCAAGCAAACCACGTATTTGACTCCAAATTAACTACCGTTGGTTTTAATATTGTACTTGCACAATCAAGTAACACCTCAAGAATACTTGCACAATATATGTAATGAGCCTTGCAAATTCTGGCCCAAAACTTCTCAAACTTGTCCTTGTAATTTTGTCAAACAGTTGTTTGGCAAATGCTGTAGGTGCTGATATGCAATGGCTGATTGTATAACTTGATATTTGCTGATAAAATGAAGATGTATTTAACTCTACAACTGCTGCTAATAAGATAATGCACTTGTCTTTGTACTTTTCAAATGCAAAAGATGAATTAAGATGTAACAAGTACATATAAATATTAACCTACAGCCAACTAGACATTTTCACAAACAGTTGGCATGCATCTTATACAATGAGTGCAAGAGACTTGAAAATATGGCAGTCAACTCCAATACTTATATTATGAGATTGAGCACTAAACAATATGCAATCAGACTTCTTCAATACCTACTGAGATTACAATAATAGCTGGCTGCTTTAAGGCAGCGATTACAATGCAAGATTAATGACTATGACTCCCAGCTACATGAATTCGATTTACATATATATGCTTGCTGTATTAAAACAGCGATTATTCTAATGCCAATACAATTCAGATTGAACAATGCAAACTAAGACTGAAATTACAACGCTATCATGCTGATTAAGTCAGCAATGGACTGATATGACAATATATGACTCAGAATGCAAGTATAATTCATGTAGACATTACATCAAACACTTGCCATGGATAGTATAACTCAATGAATTGATGCCACATTGATATCTATTCAAAATGCAACCTTATTTCTCCTGATTACAATGAGTAATCTGATTACAAAATGCCAAGACTCTTGGCTGCCATGAATACATCAGAATTTCATATCATGTAACAATGCGAAACCATGTCTCGATGAAGAGCTGAGACAAGATGTAGATCAAATAACAATGCGAAACCATGTCTCCATGAAGCCGTCCTTGCTCTGAAAAGATGCCATGAATTATCAATGATATCAGCTCACAAACAGTTCCAATATGTATCCATCCTCATTGTATGTCCTAATGAAGTGCGCCCAAGGTCTGATGCAAACACAAAGCCTCAATAATTTTCTATGAATTTATTTATCAAAATCGCCCCTGCTGTGATGGCGCCCAGCTGAGACCAAATCTGAGATGATGTAGCATTCAAGCACAAGGTCGAATCCTCCTAGAATCACCTTGTCTTCTCCAAATAGTCCTCTATCAATTCTCTTGGCAAAAATCTGGAAATGTCTTTCAAGAATCGAACCCTCCAATATCAAATTCCCTCATGGCAAAATCAACCTCTTCAAACTGAAAATACTTCACAAAAATCTGCAAGTATATATGAAAATCGATTTCTTTTTCAACTCCCAAAATTTGGCTGAAAGCCACAAAATTTTGCCTGTTGATTTAAGATAGCTTTGGTCAGATATAAATGATGATTGCATTCATGCATCATCATCATTTATATTTAACCAAAGTGTTCTTAAAATATAAATCTATCAAATAAGTTATTCGAATTTCTGAAGATGATCAAAATTTGAAAATGGATAAATTGAATTCATATTAGATGATTGTTGAATATACTCATATTAGTCTTTGTTAACACCGAATGGCTTCGGTTGTTAAGGAAGCCCGCGCGCTCAAGGGACACGTCCCATGAGCGGACGTGTCTTCACTTTGTGGAGACACATCCTCTCATGAGACGCGTCTCTCCTTGAGGCGTGTCTCCCTCATATTTATGGGACTTCATTCCCTTACTTGCAAAATATTGAAATCGATAAATGTTCTGCAATCAGCACATTTGACACAAAAGAAATAAATCTGACTTAGAATTAAGAACAAAATTTCAAGCTTAGAATTTCCATAGGTTCACTTAGGATTAAATCTGATAAGATTTGATTACAATTACATGGTATTAGAGCCAAGTTGAGTGAATCCAAATCAATCTAGATTCAGATTACTTAAGAAAAAATTCGTATTTTTTGAAAAATCGAATTCACATCTCATTCTTCATAATGTCAAGTGTGATCAGATTTGAAGATCGTCTAGAGGGAGCAAACAACTTCACCTCATGGAAATTCGGAATCATGATGATTCTCAAAGAAAACAAGTTAGACTCATTTGTGAGAGAAAACAAGAGGGAACCATAGAATGATCCTGAGAAAACTCAATGGATTGAGAATAATGAAAAAGCCATGAAAATCTTAGTAGATGCAGTTAGGGACCACATAGTA
The DNA here is from genome assembly GCA_007258455.2 of Sequoia sempervirens. Lineage (NCBI taxonomy): Eukaryota > Viridiplantae > Streptophyta > Pinopsida > Cupressales > Cupressaceae > Sequoia > Sequoia sempervirens. The sequence continues at coordinate 130,189 of VDFB02370788.1, forward strand.
CCTATTCTAGCAAAACATGAAACTGCATATCTAATGTTCAAATCCCTTGAGAGCACCTATGCGATAAACAACACTAGTAGGACTCTTGCATTAAAGAGACAAATCAACAATGTCCAAATAAACAAAGGAGAAACTATTAATGCATACTTCATGAGGATCATTGAACTAAGGGATCGATTATCTACAATTGGATATCAAATTGATAGCAAAGAGTTAACACTAATTGCACTAGGAGGCCTACCAAACTCATGGGAGCCATTTGTTCAAGGAATAAGTGCAAGATCTGAACTCCCCAACTTTGATAGGCTAAGAACAGACTGCCTTCAAGAGGAAACAAGACTCTCAACAAAAGAAAATAAACAAAAATCCATAGATGAGGACATTCAAGTGCTCAACACATCATCTAATAAAAGGGGTAAGAAAAACTCCTTCGGGAAAGGATCATCTAAGAGAAAGAGAAATTCCCATGGAAAAGGATCATTCAAAAGGAGGAAAGACATCTCTCAAGTACAATGTTTTAGATGTGATCAATATGGGCACTATGCAATGAAGTGCCCTGACAGATCAAAACAACAAGCATCATTTGCTAAAGTAGGAAACCCAAATTCAGACCATGATTCTGAGAAATTTGTATTCTATTCAGCCTTATCAAGTCAAGTATCTAACAATATCAACAACTGGGTGATTGATAGTGGTTCTTCAAGGCACATCATAGGGTTTAGAGAACACTTAAACACTATGACTGAAGAGTCTGATGAAGAAGTAACAATTGGGGATGATTCTACACATCAAGTAAAAGGGGTTGGAACTTGTTCCATCACATTGAAATCTGGTCTCTCCCTTCAACTCACTGGAGTTTTATTCGTACTTGGAATAAAGAGGAATCTAATATCCATCTCTGCTCTTGAAGACAATGGATATAGGGTTACCTTTATGGATGGGAAAGTTCTGGCATGGCCTAAGAACTCAACTATAAAGAAAGCTCTAAACATAGGTGTAAGACAAGGTTATCTTTATAAACTATGCACTGAAGTCAAGCAAGCCCTAACCCTTGATACTTCTGATTCAAAAGAAATTTGGCATAGAAGATTAGGACACCTTCATTTCCGTGCCCTACCTTGGAAAAACTTGTAACAGGATTACCTAAGTTAAAACCTATTCATGAAGGAACTTGTAAAGGTTGTGCCCTAGGTAAGAATACAAAGGGATCCTTTCACACTAGCTTGAGCAAAACCCAAAATGTATTAGAATTGGTTCACTCTGATTTATGTGGACCCATGTCTGTACCCTCCAAGGCAGGCTTCCTATACTATGTCATATTTATAGATTACTTCTCTAGGAAGACCTGGATTTACTTTCTTAAGTGTAAAGAGTCAATAGAAATCCTTAAAAGGTTCAAGGAGTTCAAAGCTCTTATTGAAAACTTCTCTGGGAAGAAAATAGAAATCTTAAGGACAGACAATGGGAAAGAATACACCTCTGAAATTTTTCAGGAATTCTGCATGAATGCTGGGATTAAGGGGGAGTTTACAGTAGCCTACAACCCTCAACAAAATGGGGTTGCTGAAAGGAAAAATAGAACCATTGTAGAAGCTGCAAAAGCAATGTTGCTTGACCAGAACATTGAAACCTCATTCTAGGCAGAAGCCTCTAGAACTGCTGTCTTCATCCAAAATAGATGTCCTCATTCTCACCTAGATAACAAAACTCCTGAAGAAGCATTTACTGGTCTAAAACCTGATATTAGTCACTTTAGGATTTTTGGTTGCCCCGTCTATATTCATGTGCCCAAGGAGAAGAGATTCAAACTAGAACCTTCCGGAAAGAAAGGGATATTTATGGGATATAGTGAAACCTCCAAGGCCTACAGGATATTCATACTCGGGCAGAATCAAATTGAATTGAGCAGAGATGTCATCTTTGAAGAAGACATTGCATTCAAAAGGGCAAGAAGTTCTAGTGAGATAGAAAATTATTCCCCTAGGGTATTAGAAGTGGAACCTACTCCTGAGATTCAGAGGGAGTATCCTGAGGAAATGCCAAATGAACTTCAATCTACTTCAGATGAGAATGCAAATGACAATAGCAAGAAGAGGCCACTTTGGGCTAGAAAGATGATCAAAGAAGCTGAGAATCATGCAGCACCCAAAGGAACATTCAGGGAGAGTAAAAGACCCAAACGGTTCTCAAGCTATGTTGCTCTAATGAATGACATCATAAATTCAGAACCCACCAGTGTTTCAGAAGCCTTCAGACATCAAGTATGGAAGGACGCTATGACGGAAGAGTATCAGTCCATTCTAAAGAATGATGTATGGGATATTGTGCCTAGACCAAAAGAGAAATCTGTTGTCACTTCTAAATGGCTCTTCAAAATCAAACATGCTGCTGATGGCAGTATAGAAAAACCTAAGGCACGTTTTGTGGCAAGAGGTTTTTCACAGAAGGAAGGCATTGATTATGAAGAAACATTTGCACCTGTTGCCCGTTACACATCTGTGAGAGTAGTGATAGCCATTGCAACAGCTAAAGGCTGGAAGATTCATCAAATGGATGTGAAAACTGCCTTTCTAAATGGAACCATTGAAGAGGAAGTCTATCTAGAACAACCTGAAGGTTTTGTGATACATAAACCTGACTCACATGTATGCAGACTAAAGAAAGCACTCTATGGACTCAAATAGGTACCCAGGGCTTGGTATGAAAGAATTGACAGCTACCTCTTGGGACTAGGATTCTCCAAGAATGATGCAAACCCAAATCTTTACTTTAAGGTAATCAAAAGTGATATGTTAATAATTATTTTATATGTTGATGACCTGCTGATAACAGGAGAAGATCACCTCATTGCTCAAGGAAAGAAGGATCTAACTTCAGAATTTGACATGAAAGACTTGGGCATCTTACACTACTTCCTAGGTTTAGAAGTATGGCAGAAATCAGATGGCATCATACTAAACCAAGGGAAGTATACTATTGATATTCTGAAGAGATTTGGAATGTTGGATTGTAGACCCATGTCTACACCTATGGAAACCAACCTTCACAAACTAAAAGAAGCAGCAACAGAATCTAAGTGTGCAGATACTACTCTATATAGACAAATGATTGGATTACTGATGTACCTAGTTAACACCAGACCTGATATTTGCTATGCAGTGAATGCTCTAAGCCAGTTCATGTGTGAGCCAAAGGAAATTCACCTTATGGCTGTGAAACATATATTGAGATATCTTCAAGGCACTATTGGATATGGTCTTCTTTACAAAAATAATCAACTAGATCTACATGGGTACTCTGATTCTGATTGGGCTAGAAGTGTAACCGATTGGAAAAGTACATCAGTACGTTGCTTCAGTTTGGGATCGGCTATGATCTCTTGGACCTGCAGAAAACAGTCTTCCGTAGCTCAAAGCTTGACAGAAGCTGAATACATTGCAGCCTCTATGGGGGCAAGAGAAGCAGTATGGCTCCGGAAATTGCTTGTGGGACTCTTTGGTGAGCCCTTGAATCCTACTATCATTCATTGTGATAATCAGAGTTGCATCAAACTCTTTGCAAATCTAGTATTCCATGATAGATCTAAGCACATCGAGATCCCCTACCATTATGTAAGAGACATGGTAGAAAAGAATGTGATCCAGTTGGAGTATATTAGTACAAATGATCAAACAGCAGACATTCTCACCAAACCTCTCTCCCAAATCAAGGTTGAACACTTCAGGAAGAAGCTTGGTATGATTGAAATGTAATTTGATATTATGTTTGAAATTCAAAATTGTTTAGAAGTTGTACTAATATATTTAAATGATGTTTAATGTGTAAACTCTTTTGTCATGTGTGTGACTCCATGACCTTATGGGCCCGCTCCCCCTATGTACATTATTGAAAGGTGACGATCTTTCTAATAATGAACACTTGTATGTGACATTGTAAAGTGACGACTCTACAATGTTGAGTTGAACTATCATGATAGATATCATGTGACTTGATATCTGTGGACATGTCATGATAGTATCTCTTGGACACTTTGATGGATATCATGGACTTGATGTCATTTGAAGATCATTGTGATCCTTAAGAGATAATCATGGTGGATAACTATATACATCTGTGGATATGCCATGAATTATTATGGTAGACATCATGTGACTTGATGTCAGTGCACATACCATAATGAAGATGTGATTATGAAGAATGTCATGTGACTTGACAATCTTATGGAAAACATATCATATCTTGATATCACGTGTGTAGGTGATATCTCCACTTATTTGATTTGGAATATCTTGTCTAGCTAAGAGGGAGTGTTGATTTAAGATAGCTTCGGTCAAATATAAATGATGATTGCATTCATGCATCATCATCATTTATATTTAACCAAAGTGTTCTTAAAATATAAATCTATCAAATAAGTTATTCGAATTTCTGAAGATGATCAAAATTTGAAAATGGATAAATCGAATTCATATTAGATGATTGTTGAATACGCTCATATTAGTCTTTGTTAACACCGAATGGCTTCGGTTGTTAAGGAAGCCCGCGCGCTCAAGGGACACGTCCCATGAGCGGACGTGTCTTCACTTTGTGGAGACATGTCCTCTCATGAGATGCGTCTCTCCTTGAGGCGTGTCTCCCTCATATTTATGGGACTTCATTCCCTTACTTGCAAAATATTGAAATCGATGAATGTTCTGCAATCAACACATTTGACACAAAAGAAATAAATCTGCCTTAGAATTAAGAACAAAATTCCAAGCTTAGAATTTCCATAGGTTGATTTAGGATTAAATCTGATAAGATTTGATTACAATTACATTGCCAATGAAGTCCCAATTGAGAAGTCTGAAGTAACTCCTCCACAATTCCAACTAGAGTTGGTGTTTCACAACCGAAATTGGCACTTAATCAGCTAGGTTTGGTCTTTCGCAAATGAAGACTGGAAATCAACAAGCTAAGCATTCAGCTTCAACATTGTAGTAGAAAAAGTGTATTCAACTCTTGATGTCCAAATGCATAGCCAAAGCCTCTTTTTATACTTTTTCAACCTCATCACCAAGAGACTTCTAGAAGATTCTTGATTTATTCCTTAAGTGATTTTATTATTAAGTCACTTAAGTCACTTTTTATTATTAAATTAATTAAATAATAAGTCATCCCTTTTGATATTTTATTTTTTTGGAATAACTTAATAAATAATTAATTTAATAACACCTCTTGATTTAATTAAATCATCAATTAAGCTATCCTCATGAAATGTCAATAATTTGGACAACTTAATTAAATAATTTAATTAAATCACTATACCTCCAATTCAGAGACATGACAATATAATAGTCAAAGTATAGCATATAATAAACAATGTGAATATAATTTAAACAAGGCATATCCATCTTGTGATCACATCATATACATCACACCCCTATATATTAATCTTTCAATTAAACATGACAAAGATAATGCAAGGTACACGACTCTACTACATTGAATCAAGACCATTGCAATTAATTAACATCATATGAACATAATGAAAACATTGAAGTTGAAAGAGTCATACAAGTTTAATTATAAAATAATTACATATATCTTTGTACCAAAGTGTTGATGTCCAAAAGTAGACACCAACCAATACAAAACAATGTAAATAATATCATATATAAAATTGCATGAAAAAAAGAAAGGCACAAACACCTGGTCCTTACAGCAACAAAGAGATTATATTATTGTTCACAAATGTGCAAAGTAGGTTAGTGGGACCTATGTCATAGGGTTCGTCGAATTTAAATCCATAACGTTTGAAATTCGATGAACTTTAAAAACTTAAGAATTGTTGGATTTTGTCTTGAAATATGTGTGGAAGAAGGGCTAGGGTTTTTCATTAAAACATATTTTACAAAAACGTTTTCAATAGAAAATTTCAGTTTTTTTCTATATAGTAACACTTAGGATGAGTAAAAACACATTGTGAGCTTCAAAACAATAGTTAGTGACTTTTGTCTTTGACTTGCGACTTTGCAAAGAGGAAGTTTTGATCATTGGCTGCTTGCTGCAATATGGTAATGGTGACAGATGCTGCTCGTTGTTGCATTCAGTTTGTGACTATTTTGTTGAGTGATGACTTCGATAATGATGTGGAAGCTTAGTGGAGAGATATAACCTAGAGTCGCTTTATTTCTCACATAGCTTCCAATAATTTTTCTCTCTATTATTCATAATCTATTTGTAATGATAATCAACCAATCATTCAATAAAATTTAATAATGATATTTCTCTCTCCAATAATGAGAATTTAATTGTAATGATAATCAACCAATTATTTAGTAAAATTTAATGATGATAATCCAATGATACACACGATAACTTTGCTTTTTTGTCTTTAATAAAATTTAATACATTTGATTTTAAAATGTTTTGATTATTATTTTTAATATTAATGCTTAACAAATTAATATTTAGTATCTTTAATTATTAATATATTTAATATATAAAATTTAACATAATTAAAAATTTAAGTTGTATTTTAATATTTTTAAATTTATCATAATATATTTAAATTTAATATAATATTATTTTATTTATTATTTTATTAAAAAATCTGCAAATTTATATTGGTTGAACTTAACCATGAATTTTTTTTGGTGAATTTTATATTTTTGCTGAACTTAATCTGAATTTTATGGTTGCCAAACATGAACATGAACATGAGCTTTGTGACATAGAGTGGGTCTATGACTATTTAAAATAGAGAACAAGGGAAAGAGGACCCTAGACTTTGAAAATAGTTAATCATAAAAACACAGAAGCAAAAGCGATTAAACAAAGTGGGTATAAACTGAAAGTGGTTAAAATCCCCAAACCATAACATCTAAGTACAAGTGTCCAAGTGATGGAAAGAACACCTAAAGAAGCAATGAAAGTTGAAACATGAAGTTGAGGAACTTTAAAATGTGTGATCAAGAGTGAAAATCAATGTCGCTACATGTTTGTAGTAAGGCTTAGGCCAAAAGAATCAACAAGCATCATTGTTGATTGCTTTGAAATTCTGAATGCAAGAATTGATAATTTCTATTACAAAATGGCTAGGGCTAATGGACCTCAGTTCAACCATTTGAGGAAGTAAGATATTTCCCCTAGAACATCTCATAACACCTATTGTCAAGAAACATTAGGTGGAGGAGAAGAAACTGATAATGCGTGTTTGCTCCCATGACCTTGTTGGCGTAAAAACTAACACCTCTGGAGTGCAGGTTTGTACGGACAGCTATGCACACTGCGTAATGAGTGCTCTTCAAATTAGGAGGGGAAGCTCCCTCGTAGTGCTGGAATGCGTGGCAAAGAAAAGTAATCTAAGTCCTATCTTTTTGTTCTCAGCTGGAAGAGGCACAAGGTTAAGAAAACCAAGAACGTTGCAGCTAAGGATTTTTGGTTTCGCAGATCATTAACTACAACTAAGCTAACTACTTTAAATCTATCCGGTTCCTCAAGAAAAAGAGCATGAGGAAATGGAGCAAGGTTTGACTATCGGCGATAAACGAGTATAGATTCTCAACTTGAAGGCAAGGTGGCGCATCTATCAGCTCAATCTAGACAAGTTTATTGGTAACAACATCACACGATAAACTGAATACGGATTCTCTGCTTGAAGGCAAGGTGGCGCATCTATCATCTCAATCCGAATTAGTTTATTGTTCACGACAACACACGATAACCAAGTGCAGATTCTCTACTTGAAGGCAAGGTGGCGCAACTATCATCTCAATTTGAACAAGTTTATTAGGCACAAAACAGATTTATCTAATATATGGAAAGAATTTACCATGATAATCGCATGAAACCCTATGTGGCATAACAATTGATCATAATAGTAAAGACTCACAAAACAGATTTATCATTACAATCGCATGAAACCCTATGTGGCATAACAATTGATCATAATGGTAAAGATTCACAAAACAGATTTCTCTAAACTATGGAAAGAATTCACCATTACAATCGCATGAAACCCTATGTGGCATAACAATTAATCGTAATAGTGAAGACACATGAACAAATACCAAAAGAGCAATATTGAGGGCAAGGTAGGCACAGCATATATTTCTCTTTCAAGCAAAAGTTAATTACAAATGAGCCAAAGCTCTTATTTATATACATCAAAGTGTAGGTAACCCTAAAATCACCTTGAGTCAACTACAGTCTATTAAATGCATGCAAGATTTATTATTAAACCCTAATGAAGTAAATTATACAGTTAACTGGAAAGCTACCATCAGTTAACCGATACATTTAACCTAAATGGACCATGTGCAAGCATGCACGTCCTTATTTAAAGCAAAGTTAACTGGACACTACCTTCAGTTAACTGGAAACCCTAACCCTAACTCCTGTGATGATAATTCCAAGGACGAGATAAGCATGTGTGAAATCAGCAAGTGAACTCAAGACTGAAAGTCGAGTTAACTGCTGTTCATGTTTCAACCCTCGAAATTAACTGCAGGTTCCAACTGGTAGATCACTCCATGTCATCTCGGTCTAACACTTCGACCAAGAACTCATCAATTACTCTGTCTTCCGGCACTCTGACGCTGTCCAAAAATAATAATCTGCTTCTTCAATTCTCTGTCACTTTCCTTGACTGTATGCATACATTCTTTAACATTTTTAGTCGCCTTCTTGAAACTAGCTGAAATCACTGAAATGTGATCCAAAATCTCCATCAAGATATCACGAACATGCTTCTGGAACTTAGTTTGCACAGCCTCGAGATCAACGTAGGTACCATCTTCACGAAGACAATGGCATGGGATTTGAGTGACTTTGGCGGCTCCGTAAATGGAGTAATCTCTGTTCCTTTTGCAGCGTAACGCTTCATTGTCAGCTGCTCTGATGAAAACCTAAATTAAGACCGATTTGGCCTTGAATTCAGTCTAGTTGAACTGCCTTCTGAAAAACTTGCCCGTTGACTGTGAACATGACTATATTCTGACAACTTTCTGAAGAGGCTGAAAAAGCTTTGGACAAGACTAAAAATAGCTCATCGCGGGAAAGTTTTTGAAATTTTTCTGAAACGTGGGTTTTGTGCAGAATCAAATTCTAAGCAAACCCAGATCAATAAAAATTTGAAAAAGTGAGTTTTAGCTAGGCATGCAGAGACTTTTTAGTCGAGAAAAGCAGGGGTTCAAGAGCTTCGCGGGGCAATTTTTCATGAGAAAATCTGGAACATGGGTTTTATGCAGAACGGAATTCTGAACAAACCCAGATGATTTGATTTTCAAAAAGATGTGATTTTATCCCACATGCAAAGAAATCTTCGGAAAAAAGCACAGAGCTTCAGAATGAAGGCTGCAGGGCAATTTTCTCGAAAAAATCTAAGACATGGGTTTTGCTGCTGATGCTGAATTATGCGAACCCAGATGATCAGATTCTGAATATGTGTTGAATTTCTTTGACATGCGAAGAAAGTACCTAAGGTGAGAAATAGAAGAAATAAGACAAAAGATAGAAAGTTTTGCTTGTCTGCTTCTGAAAAATCCGCCAACCTCTTCTTTGGAACTTGATGAAACCTGCATGCAAAGTGAAAATAAAGTCTGGAATCTCCTTCCTCTGAACAATCTGAACTCGTTGCTATGAAGAACGCTGAATTCTGACACCTGTAGCACCTTTAGCTTGCTGCTCGCTCAAGAAGAATGTAGACTTCGAAGTTTGAAATGAAGAAATAATGGACGCCAAGGCTGAAATAAATAGGCTTTCATCATTGAAATTCGCATAAAGCACTAAAGCTTGAAAAATGGCGCTTGGCTTCTAATTGGACCTCATTTTAGTTAACTGAAACTAAAATATGCTAATTAAATCGCCATGCTTTAGGGTTTTCCCTTTTCAATCTTCAGTTAACAAATTCATGTGATTTTGACTTTAGTTGACAATCTTCATTGAATGCGCCATCCTTCACACTTGCTTTAAATTCATAAACTAGAACTAAAGCGCCCCTTTTGAGAACTAAAGTTGACAATCTTGATTGAGATGAGTTCGCCAACTTCATGCATAAAATCAATTCTAAAAATGGCGACCCTTTCAAGACTTCAGTTGACAATGAGAATTCGCCATATTTCATTCTCATGCTTTAAATCTTAAAAATTCTAAATATGGCGACCCTTTTGAGAACTGAAGTTAACATTTAAAGGAAAATACGCCATGCTTCACTAAATTATGCTTCATCAATTATGCCGTCCCTTTTCAGAACTCCAGTTGACATTCAATGAAGCGCCATCTTCACAAAAACTTCACAATTGCAACAAAATTTGACATGCATGTGAACTCAAGTTGACTTTCAAGAATAATCTTCAGTTAAGTGAACATGCAATCAAGTTAACTCAACATGCAAAGTAGTTAACTAGACATGCAAAGTAGTTAACTTGACATGCAAACTGAAAAATCACTCGACATGCCAATATATGAACTGAAGATGACAACCCAGAAAACGTTCAGTCTAACTGCAGTCAGAACTCTAGTTAGGCGTCCATTCAACTCTCTTTCAAAAATCCAACTTTGAGCTCTTAAGGCGAATTCCAGACTTAGCCAAATTTCATGAAAATTTAAGCTAAAACCTCTGCCGGAACCTCTGTTCATCCTCTGACACTGGCTGACTGACTTCTCCGATTGACTGGCTGACAGGTGCATCGCAGAGCTGGATAAAAACTGATCAAAAGGTATCTTGAGACTGGAAACCATAAAACTAGCATCTGAAGGCTCAAAAATCCAAGCGCCTTTTTCAAAAGCTGCGCTTTTTCTCAGACTTAGTCAAATTTTGACATCCCGATCTCGTACGAAGGGAAAAACAAAATCCTTCATAACTTCTGTTTTACCAATTTTCAGGACTGGATCCCAGGTTCACTACGAAGCTGACCTCATTTTGCACGACAGCTGCAAAGGCACATTTCTCCAGAAAACATCATCTGAGGGGTGGAAAACAAGGGCGCCTTTCTCAAAAGTTGCTCTTTTTCCTCCAGACTTAGCTATTTCTAAAACTGACCAAAATATCACAAAAATTCTGACTGCAAGCTGCTGAGTCATCTTCTGATCTGACGGAGACAGGCAACAGAAAGCTGAACGTAACACGGACACATTGAATATCTGAAACTATCAAAAAGAAGGCATTAAAGGCTTGAAAAGCTTAGGCGCCTTTCTCAAAAAGTGCTCTTTTGCTTTTTCCTTTGATATTCTGACTAAGATTTGACCCTACGTTTGACCTCTGGTTCAGGCACTTCTGCAACTTAGATTCACCCACTGACGGATGCGTTGCGAAGCTCGAACAAATGTGAGATAAACATCTTGGGTGGCATTTAGCTAAAAACCTTCATTTGACACCTTAAAAGAATGGGCGCCTTTTTCAAAAGATGCGCTTTTCCCCAGTGTTAGCCAATTCTCGCTTTCGTCTCGTTTTGCGCTATGTCTTCCACAACTTGCACGAAACAGGTCCGTTTGACAGGCTGGATAGCTCACTGCGAAGCTGACGTGATGCCGGACAAATGTCTGCTGGAGGTGACAAACCCTAAAAATAGGATCTAAGCCCCTAAAAGATAGGGCGCCCATTTGAAAATGTGCTCCCTTCTCCAGAGATAGAAAATTTTGATGTTTTTCGTTCAAATTTTCACTTTTCTTAAATCCCTTCAAAAATAGACTGACATGACACTGACATCAATTCCATATTTAAAAACCCCAAAAACGACCTTCTGACATCACTTTAACAAGGTTAAGACTCAATTAAGCAAAATGCCTTAGTGAAGCAAAAATTTTGGTTTTGGGTACAACAGACCTTGAGTATGGATTGTTGGGGTTAGAAGAATTTTGATGTTGAAGTGGATCCATGTTTGCTTAGAGTAAGTTTGGGTGCTCAAGTGCTCATTTGTAAGCTATGTTACTAGGTTCTTGTACCTAGGGTCTTGGTCCTGTACCCAATCGGTACAAGTATTGGTTTGATTGCAGGAGTGTTCGGGGCAATAGGGGCATGCCCTAGTCGCTCCCAGGCACTCCTGTGACCAACAAGTGAGATTTAACGAAAAAAAAGTCAAAAATGAAAAAAGCAATTTTCAAACATTTACATAAAAAACCCTAAAAAGTGCCAAAATCCATAAAATACATACATTATGTTTATTGTTTGACAAAAACAAACCTATTTTACACAATCTTATTTTTGCATTTTGGAAGATAGCTGGTTATTTTCAACTGAGAATGATTGCAAAGTGCCAAGGGGATGAATCTAGCTTGCACAAAGGACATCTATTGATCTACGGTAAGTAGTTTAATGAGTTCTTACAATTTTTTTATGAATTTTTTCTAGATTTTATGAAATTTTTCTAGTTTTTTATTTTTTTTTATGGAAAAAAACAAGTTTCAAGTTTTTTCAAAATGTTTTTTGGTGTTTGTTTTAAAATTTTATTAGTTTATACATATTGTAGGGTTGCATTTTTTTAATTTAATTTTTGTAATTTCTTATAACAACAATTTATTTGGAACGACCACTAGTTTAAGTTTAGTGGGCCTTAAGACAAATAAACAACTTAAATATGATCAAGCATCTCCTTTATGGAAATATGTTACGATCCTCAAACAATTTCCAAGAGTGTAATGTCTTCCCCTAATTTTTTTTTTGTTTTCTGTTTGCTGATAAGAAGTGTTTTGCTGATGTTTGCTTGTGTTTTCAAATGCCATTCATTGTTTATGCATGCATGATATATATATATAACATAAAGTACATAAAACATAGAGAAACTTGCTTGCAAGGAGATAAATTTTCTGAATAAATTTCTTTTGACAATGATAACAGAAAATCAGACTTTTCATACAATAAATCAGTCTCAAAAATATACAGATCAGACCTGGAGAGACTCTTCAAACAGCAGTCAATAAGCCCCAGATTGAAACCATTCAAACACCAACTTGAAAACCATCAAACCCTTGAAAAAACATTACAATATGCAGTTCCACCAACCCTGTTTTGAGCAGAAATATACCTATACATCAGCAGGTCATAATGCACAGAAAATACTCCAGAAACCACCAACAGGGGTGCCCCTTCAAGCTTGGCGATCTGCTCTAATAAATCAGGTTCTTTGCAATAAATACAAATGAATATATGCAATGAGGCGCCTAGGATAGGAGCTTCCAAATAACCAGTACCCAGAATGATAACTCGATCCCAATATGTAGTTATGAATGTTTTATCAAATTCTGCCCTAGTAATGATAATGCCCAGAAAACTCACAAAAAGCTTCAAAACCTCTGAAAATCACCAAGTCAAAACCCTACCAAACCAAATCAAAGCCAAGCTTCCACACACCAAACCCAAAATCATCACCTCAAAAATGTTCAAATATCTTCATCTTTCCTTGCCAAAAACACTGAAAATCAGAATATCTGTGAAGCACCAAGTGACCCGTGAGTGGAATCACACCCAAATTGACTAGGGTGGATCTCTCACCACTGAAACCAGCTCCTAAATGAAGAGGGTTTTCGTCCTCAACACCAAACTATAGACCTCTAGAGAAAATCCAGCAGCATCTTGTTACGCAGCCAACTTAGACATGAACAAATGAGATTCCAAATGAGATAATATACAGTCAATGAGAGATTAGGGCGACCAAGTTTGAATTACATCTTCCGTCCAAAAAGCCACGCCCTATTTTCCTTTGCTTTTTAATTAAAAATTCATTTTTAACTTCACTTATGCCTCCCTTCGGCGCCCCATTTATTCAACCTTCAAAAACGATTTTGTTGCTTTAAAAACAACTTAAGTCATTGGATTAGGCGCCAAGGTACAAATTGATGACCCTCCGACCTCTCAACTTAAATATAAAGTAACTTTATAAAACATCTTAAGCGAGGAATGCAAATATTAAATAAATCAGACCTTAGCAAAACGCAATGCCCAAACTGGAAAGACACTACTGAAAGTAGCCTGGCTAGGATTAGTTACCAAAAATAGACTTACTATTTTTAGTAAATATACTGAAAACCCAAATTGGCATAAAAACTGATTAGCAATGCAACTTACTATAAAAAGTAAGTGCCAGAATTGGCCCCTACTAAAAATAGAAAGTCCCGCCTAAAACACCGAAAACCTTCACAAAAAGGACTGGCATTGAGTTCCCTTACCAAACTCCATTTAGCCTACAGGAACTCTGGAATAGGCTAATGGACATCTCCACTACTTAGAGACTGGGGGGGGACATTACAAAGAGGCTGGGCTTTTATTTGGAATTATAATCAGTGCAGGGTCCAATGTAAGAGCTCATATAGTTGAGTGAAAGCTAACTTATGTGCTATAAGTGAGCATGAAATTAGAACATATGAAGGGTGAAACAATAAGGGGTTGCCAAAAGAACAAATTATGGCATTCATTAGAGAACAAGAAGAAGCTGATGTTGAATGAGAGAAAAATTAAAATCTCATTCTTTAGCAAAGAAAACATCATTGAAACCACCTGCAGATTCTCCTTCAATAATGGCCTCCCAACATATTTTCTTGAAGATGCTCTCTATCCAAGAAGAAGATCCCTCTCCTTCTCACAAAAGAGGCCCATTGGTTAAGGCATTTCAAAATGAAGCAAGAGACATTACAAATGAAAGAATTGCATGTCACATTTATGTTAGTGATCCTCTTTTCAACTTGGTGAGATCATATTGGTGGGAAATGGTGGTGGCAATTAGTAACACACCTTTTGGTTACATAGGTCTTGTGTATGAAAATGTGTGCACCAACTTATTGGCAAAATAATTTTCTTTTATATAGACATCACTCAAACCAATTAGGGATTCATGGATTGAAATAGGGGTGTCCATTGTTTCTAATGGATGGAAAGATTGCAAAAACTGGCCTTTAATAAATATTATTGCAGTGTCCCTCAAACAGGCAAATGCTTTTGAGGGTGGTTGATTGTGAGGGAAAGTTAAAGACATAGAATTCATTTTCAAAATCCTCATTGACTCTGTAGAAATGGTGGGTGTTGATAATGTTGTCCAAGTCATTATGAACAATGCACAAAATCGTAAGGCAATAGGTGCTTTGGTTGAGGAAAGGTATGGGCACATTTTTTGGACACCATGTACTATACACTCCCTTAACTTGGTGATGCAAGTGATTGGCACTTAGATAGAGTGGGTGAAAACTATATACATTGAGGGTGACGAGATCCAAATCTTTGTGACAAACCATCATATGTCACGAGGCATCTTCAAGACTTTCTTGAATTTGGAGTTGTTGAAGGTAAATTTAATTCATCTTAAATTTAACTTATGCCACACTTAGTTACATTTTAATGTGTTATTAAGTTATTTTTAAATTATTACACAACATTAGGTTGTTGAGACTTGATTCACATCACACACAATCGTTTTGAGACAACTTGTGAAGGTGCGAGAGGTATTGGGTGCTATGGTCATTAGCCACCAATGGAGTATTTGGAAGCAATCAAATTCAGAGAGGGCCTAAAAGGTCAAATTATTGATCCTAGATGATGATTGGTGGGCTTGTGTGGAGTATGTCTCGAGTTTCATTGAGCCTATTATGAGTATGATTATGTTTGTTGATATAAATTGGCCATGTTTGGGGGAAATCTATGATGTCATAGACTCCATGATAGAAATAATAAAGGTCATAATAGCACAAAAGGAGAATGACGTTGAAGAAACATTTTTCCAAAGTGTGGAAAAAATCATTCATCACCACTAGAACAAGATGAACTCACCATTGCATCTCTTTGCATATGCATTATCCCCCCAAAATTATAGCACATGTCTACTTTCTTTGCCATGGAGAACTGCACCATATAGGGATATTGAAGTTGCTAATGGGTACAAGTTGGCATTCCGAAGAATCTTCTCTGATCTAGAAGTGGTGGAAATATTAAGAAAGAGTTTGGTAAGTTCATCTTAAGACAAGATCATGGTGTTTGTGCTCTTTGAAACCGATACAAGGAAGATGCTCATACATGGCGGTACCTCCATGGGCAAGATTATTTGTGCCTCCAACCTCTTGCAATCGAAGTTCTATCACAAGTAAGCATTTTTTAATTTTTTAACATTTGTAGACTTTAGTACTTACTATTCTTTTGCATTTTTTATTTTTAAGTTGTATCGACTTTCTTTCCAATTTCAATAGGTGTCAAGTTCTTCGGCTGAATGGAATTATAATGCATACTCCTCAATCCACTTAGTGAAGTATAATTGGTTGGATGTAGGAAAAGCAGAAGACTTGGTCTATGTCCATTTCAACTTGCATCTCTTATCACAAAGGAAGTTGACTTCAAGCAAGGGGCAATGAAGAATTGGGATATAACTCTTGAGTGTACGAACTTGGATGCATCTATTGTAGAGCTTGCTAGAGTCAATGTAGATGATGACGAGGCTCTAACACATGATGTACCTAGTGGGAGTGGCACTCCATTTGAATGTGGTTCAAATGATGTTTAACTAGGCGATGACTTTGATCTAGATGCTTTTGATGAAGATTGAAGACCGATACACATTTTTTATTGTATTATTTTTAAATTTTATAATTGTAATGATTTTCATTTGAATTGTATTGGACATATATGATATATGACAGAATATTGAAAATTTGAACTATCAATTGACAATTATCTTTATCACTATTATTGATCAATGATGAAGCATCATACTCTCAAAGATTCAAATGCCATTATTATTATATAATATTATATTATATGATATATCAAATGTATTTGCAATTCTATGTATTTGCAATTCTATATATTTTAGTTTTTTTGCACGTGTATTTATAATATAGTCATACCTAGTCATATTGTACCCAAGGAAAAAAATTGCCATATTGGCATACCAAAACCTCATATTAGAACTGACAACTTAGTTTGTAAGGATAGAATTTGTCTCATTGCTTTGGCTTCATATGTCTTCAAATCAACAACATCCAAGGGCAGTTTAGCGTCCGCATTGCTGTGATAATAGTACAAAAACTTGTCAAGTACTTGTGAAACTTGGGAGTCAATTTGATAGACCAGAAACTCATTAATGTGCTCGCAACCTGGTTTTGGTGTTTCCATAGTGGTGAACAGCTACAAGTATTGATGAATCTTCATTGTAGAATCCCCAAACATGAGATACAAATATATTTGGGGAAAAAACATATTTCAGAAATGTGGAAGAAATGCTTTTTTTTGCTATTTAAAAATGTGTTCGTCCCTCCAACATTGCTCACATTGCATTCGCTTAACAATTGAACAACTGTGAATATGATTCAAAGGAGTTTGAAGGTGATTCAAGGAGCAAAATTGTGCAATTTTGTGAGCTCTAGGTTTTTAAATTTTTTTTCCAAGCATTTCCAGCATTTTATTTCATTCCTAAAGGCTGCATTTACTTGTTTGCAAACCGTTCAAATCAGTTTTTATATCGTTTAATGCCATTTTTATTTTATTTTAAAATGAAAATGCTATTTTTTACTATTGTAGGGTTTTAACAATTTATGGTTTTTTTAAAAAAATCTAAAGTTTTCAATGCAATTTATTTAATGTTTGAAATGCATTTGAATTAACATTGCTGTTTAGGGTTTGAAAGTTGAAACACTCTTTTTAAAATTTAAAACACAAATTTTTGCACTAAAAGTATTTCATTAAATATCTATTTTTTTGATTTTATGAAATGCTAGGTTTGCACTTAGCGAACAATGGCGTTAGTAAGTAGAAGCCAATTCACTCTTGGAAAGGATGTTGGTGGAAGCATGGTGTATGAGGATTGACGACATGGACAATTATTTGCAACTGCTTCCAGCAAAAGATGAGTGGAGGAATCAATTGCCTTAAGTAGCACTTTGCACGTTACACTGGTCTTTATTTCAAATTGTGTCCCAATGTTGCACTAGAGGTAGAATGAGAGATGAAAACAACCTTTTGCATTGATGGACCTAAAGAAATTGAAGACGATGAGGGAAAATGCAGCCATAGTAGCAATCATGAATCTTGATATGGGGTAGGAAGTAAAGGTGGATATGATAGAAATTGTGGGCTCTAGTCGTGGTCCTTGTATTTGTAACACATCCATTTCATTTAGCTTGAGTAGAGTCTAGTCACAAAGATTTTTTGTTCCTTGAAACACACTTGGATCACAACCTTTTCTTGAATTTATGTGAAATAAGAAGCATTAGGAAGTAGACATGGCTTGTGCTATTTTTTGGTTTGACAACAACCTTCCTTTTAATAGGGCGAAGAGCCCATATTGGGGGAATTTGGTCACAACGTTGACAATTGCAAGGAAAGGGTATAGGATGCTCTCCCTAGATGTCATAAGTGGGTTGCTGTTCAAGAGGGTAGTCACAAATCCAAAATCAATTTTGGAAGACCATAGGAGGCAATGGAGCAAGTATGGATGCACCATCCGTTCAGATAGGTGGACAAATAGAAGAAATCACACCTTCATCAACTTTTTAGCAGCTTTGGATGGTGAGATGGTGTCTTTGAGGTTCATAGACACCTCAAATAAGGTAAATAATGTAGAGAATTTGGGTATAATTCTAGAGGAGATTCTATTAGAGGCAAGCATTGAAAATATGGTGTAGGTTGTAATTGATAATGCAACAACACATATGGTGGTAGGGAGACCACTTTAGGAGAGGTACTCCACAATTTTTTGGACCCTTTGCATTACCCATTGCCTTGACCTTCTTTTGGAGAACATGGGCAAAATTGAAGGGATGGGATTGGTGGTGGAAGAAGCCAAGAATATAACCAAATACATCTACAATCATCCTTGGGTTCTCAGCTTGATGAGAGAGCAGAAAAAAGGAAAGAGCTTGTGCAAGTAGGTGTGACATTGTATACAGCTAATTTCCTCATCTTGCAAAGCATTTGAACCTTGCTAACATCTTTGAAGTAGATGTTTGTGAGCCAAACATGGTTGGATTGATCTTATTCAAAGAAGGTTGGTGGAAATAGAGAGTTGAAAAGACAATTCTTGATGATGTCTTCTTGAACAGAGCTATAGAAATAATCAAGGTAACTTTAAACTTAAATTTAAATTTTAAATTGTATAATTTAATTTCACTTTTTAAAGTATTTATTTTTATTGTAACTTTAATTTTTTTGTGGGTGTTGGAGCCTTTAGTGAGGGGGTTGTGCTTGGTAGATGGGGAGCAAACCTTGATGTGTTACATTTATGAGACCATGGATAGGACCAAGGAGGGCATCCAAAACCACTTAAGGGAGATGGAGGCAAATTTGAACCCATTTGGGAGATCATTGATTTTAGGTGGAAAAATTAACTCCACCAATCTATTCATTTACTACCTCAACCCCAATTTTTCTTTTGAGTGGACTTCATAAATATCAATGGAGAGGTTATGGAGGGCCTCTCAACATGCATTGAGAGGATGATGTTTAAGGTATAGACGAGGGACCTGACTATTAGGAAGTTGCAAAATCACAAGTAGGTTAGGAGAAGATTTTTCTTTGCCTCTAGCTATCTAAGGGAGGACCATCCAAGCACAAACAAAAAAGTGGAGTCTTCGCTTATAATTTACAATTAATGCTAACACAATTTTGAATGTCTTCTGTGTAGTTGTATGGTGGAAGGTTGGGGTGGAAATACCCCAAACCTTCAAAAACTAGCCTTCTACATTTTGTCTCAACTTTGTAGTGCTTCTACATGTGAGTGCAATTAGATGTTGTTTGAGGCCATTGACACAAAGAAGCTCAATATGTTGACACAAAAGTGCCTCAACGATCTCTTCTTTGTGCAATACAACCTTTGTCTTTGCATAAAAAAAGCGGACATAATTGCTTAGGAGATGATTAACTTGGATGCGATTGATTTGCGTAGTGATTGGTTTGCATAGGATGAGGACACCTCTGCATTTACTGAAGATAAGATTGCTGATTTTGAGAGGGATGCAAAGGAAGGTGTAGCCAAAGCAACAAGTGTTGATTTGGATGACATCATAGGAGATGATGATGTTGAGCTAGAGGAGTCGGTGCCTTGTATTATGAGGGTGGTGCCACAATTGAATGCGAGTAGACCCCAAACTATTGATAGAATGCATGTGGGGGAGATTTTTCAATCATCATAATACATATCATATTTATTAGTTGATGTATTTGCTTGATGATGTGATATTGGTCTAATTTTATATTCAAATCTAATAGAAAACACTTCTCCAACATTTTACATACTCATTTGGTATGTTGTGTAATTGTATTTTGCATAACTTTTATTTTTCAAGGAATTTTAAGTATTTTTTAAAGTTGTTGAGTTTTGTCGAGTCACTGAATCCTAGTCAAATTTGTGTTTGCCAACTTTTTCCAAGTCCTTAGTTTTTGAACTATGGTAATGAGGATGGGCTAAAAGGATGTAGACAACCCAGTAGAGCCATGACTTCCCTATGAGATCCTATACTTGAAAGTAGCAATCTCTTGAAGGAAGAAACCCAAGCATATTGGATTAGGGTAGCCGAAGAATGTGGAAAGAGAAGCACTTAATTTTGTAAATGGCCATTGTTACCTCCCCATAATTTATAGTAAATGAGACACTTAAAAGTAAAGTGCTCTACTATTTCTAGCTCCTAGTGGGAACAATGACATGCCCTCACTCCATAAAGTATAGTGATTCTTTCAACTCATACCTAATGGGAGCATAGCCTCGCTTGCCTAAGTGGGATCCTTTTGCCAAGCGACCAATGGTGTTGTAGATAGGTTGAATGATGTGCCATCCATGATCTATAAGAAATATTCAACATAGAAGGTCCAATTTGGGTTGATAACTAGTAGAGGAGAGGTTCAAGCAACTTGAATACATTGCTAGTATGTGTCATCTATGACAACTTTATTAATCATTGTCGATGAGGGAGGAAGGCCTGAAGGTGCATCCAAGAAGTTTTGATAAGGAGGAAGTCCATCACTAGACATGGCAATTGATTGAAGGAGTTAATTGGTTTCAATACTAATTATATTAGTCTCTAGTGATACCCCAAGGAGGTAATCAACTCTAAAGAACAAAGGGCCATATATGGGCACCTCTCATGATTGGAGACTGAATTGCCTAAGGATCTAAGTCTATAAATGTAAAAGGCAAGCTTGAAGATACTCTTGAGGAGAAGGGCTGGGCAACAAACTTGGATAGGATAATACGTTGTGGAATTGCTTGTACGTAACAAATTATATAAGGAAACATGATTGTCTTTGACCTCTCAAAATTTTCCCACTCATTGGATCACACACTAGGACTCCAAACCTCTGACCCATAAATATTTGTGGTTTAGAGTTTCCACTGAAGAGGTGTGTCTTCAAAGGGATCTAAAATGTATTTGAAAGCATCAAGCTTCTAAGGAAGAGAGTAAGATTTATTTGTTACAAAAATGTCATTGTGAGGCAGGCTTTAGGCTAACAGATGGTTTAACCACACACTAAAGTAGGTATAAATTGTCATTATCTCCGTAGGATTCCCTTTGTAGTGGGACTGAATATGTAAAGAGCTTCCTCAGACATGTTATCAACCATGACCTTAGTCTTAATAAGGTTGATTACTAGCCAGCGAAGGTGATAGAAGTGAGCAAAAGCATCTATTTGTCCTTGTAGCCTGTTAAGAAAGTAAGAAACGAGGATCAAATCATCAAAAAAAGTAGTACAGTAATTAGAATATCATGTAACACACAACCATCATCAAATGTGTATGAAGAAAATACTTAAGCTCATGATTCATCAAGTAATTAGGAGAATGTGGGCATCCTTGCTTGACTATGAAGATGCTCTTGGCAAAGTCAAAGAGACCATGAGGAGTTCGGAGTTGGCTAGAAACCATTTCGTAGTCTCATGATGACAATAGAGAAGGAATAAAAAAATACAAATACTAGGCAACTTCTGGAAAAGTAAGCTTTTCAAGCCTAAGCCAGTGTTCCTTAAGTCTACAATAGCACTAAAGAATTTGGAAGACCATTGACAAGCCTCTTCAATAATAGCCCAAAGTAAAGATACAGTCAATGGTATGGAAGTCTCTTTTGAAATTTAGAGGTCCCCTCGTTCTGACATATGTCACTTGAAATATGACTGTGGAGTTTACACATAAATGGTTATATTGCCTTTGAAGATAGTTACAGTAAATTTGGATATGGGTATAAGAATGGAGTCCCCATCCCTAAATTGTAGTTTATTAGTGACATGGTAAATAGAATGTAAATCAAAAGATGGTGAATTTTTTCTGGACCCACTTGCCAAATTATGAAATAGGCTGGAAATTCCAGGACACTAATGCATCAACTCTCATCTTTTGTGTTGGGATGAAGCATTGCTTAAAAAAACCATTTATCAGATCCTCAAACAATTCTATTGTGGTTCTGATGAAAAATATCATATGCTTGTTGACTAGTTTATTGGAGATGGGAGATGGATATCGGGATGGGGATGCCATTTTGAAAACATTGGTATGGGGCTGCTTGAAGACAGCAAAGTTAAAAAAGATATAAAAAAAGTAAATTTTAGAATTTGTGTTAGTGTTATATCTATAGCATATAGTTTATTAGCACAAGCCCACTACCTTGGAGTACCTCTTGTTTCTATTTCAATCAATTGATGAAAATTTTTTGCACATAGGCATCTTAAGCCTTCTGAATTTTTTTTCTTGTTGCTAGTACTACTTTGTGATTTCGTAAGAAAATTTTCAGCTACAAATTTTTTTGTAAAATTTCATGAAAAAATTAGAAAATTACATGCTTATCAATGTTCTTTAGTTCTTTAATTCCTTTCAACTAGTTATTAGCACTTAAGGAAAAAACCAAATGTTAATTTGTAATATATATGACATATCTAGGAAAATTTTATGGTAAGTTCCCCAATTTTTGAGGGATGCTTCTGACAGGTGCACACAAATGCTAGGAAACATCATATGAAGTCATCTAACATCTGGAGATGACCTCATATATATGTTAAAGATGGGAACATGTTTTGGATATCTTAAAGATGGGAAATGAGTACTAGGGGGCGAGGGTATGAATCTTTAGGTAATTATACTTGTTGATTTGCAAGTCTTCTTCGAGTCACATATCATGGCAAAACAATAGTGAAATAGAATTATGAAATGCTTAGGAAAGACAGGGATTTCAATTTGGGAAATGTTTCTAGTCAAAAGTGCTATTAGTTGAGACAAGCGGATATGCAAAGCAAGCCAATACAAAAGGGTTAGGCCGCAAGCAGTCTAATGACCAATTAGATTAATTCAAACTTTATACAAATACTAAGATGCTTCTCCAGGACCTTCCTTCACTGATTTATTATGGGCATTATATGCTTGGAATAGGTAATAATGACATGGTCCAGTTGCAGTTCCTCTTGTTTAAGGTTTCTTTTATTAATTTTGCCAGTCATGGTTCTGGAAAATGTTTGGTCTTTGTTAGCACTTTTCTTCATTTTTTAAATATTCTATCTGAGTTGTGCAAAGCACTTTCTTTGTTCATTTGACCAAGTGGTCCAATCCTATTAACCATTCTTTGGTATTAGTAGGTATTAGTGAATATTTGATTTAATTTCTTCCTTTAGAAATGAACCTTAGATTGTATTGAGTAGAAATGACTTCGTATATCTGTTATCTGGTTACTGTAATTTTGTTTTTGATATACTTTGTTCCAGGACATACTTTTTCTTAGCACGTCCCTTAATCTTAGCATCCCTTAGTCTTTAATATTGATCTCAATGTACAGGATTCATTCTATCGTGGTCTAACTGCAGAAGAATTGAAACATGTGCAAGAGTACAATTTCGATCACCCAGGTAATAACAAACCTCATTATCCGCAAAGGAATTAAGGATAAATATTTATATGGTAGTTGTCATGCAAAAATATATTGTCATGCTGATATGCCATTTAAAATCTTTGGTTAGCAGTGCCAGAATCATCAATTTCTAACAGTCTTGTGTTAAGTCTGCTAGTCATTATATAACATGAAATGGCTATGCCTTGTATATTTCAAATTCTTTAGAGTAGGAAATAAAGGTTGTAAATATTGTATTTAAAATCAAAGAGCTATATTGTTTCCATCCAAACACTGGACCTTGAGACCTTAGTAATTTGTATGTATTCAACACTTACAAAAGGGTATTTAAAATTTTCAAATGATACTTTATATGCTGAGTTTGGGAACCTTTTGAAACAACTGAAATATAACACACGTCAGATTGCATTTTTTGACAGCAGCTATATGTAACCAATGTTTGAATTTCTTTCTTCAGTCCTCAGCGGGCCAAATTGGGTTTTATTTCTTCTATGTAAATTCTCACTTTGTCATGCTTCGAATGGGAGTTGATATTAATTCATTGCTAACACTGCTGTAGCCGATTGCATGCTTTTTTATAATTTAGTTATGCAAAAAATATGTTTGGAGGGCGTTCCATAAGATGCTAATAGAACATTGAATCAAAATTGTCTATGATTTGCAAGCACGTAAATTAGTTGGCAAGGTAGATGCCATATTTCACCCAAAATTCCTCTAATGGATGAGACATCTAGGATAACTTGCAATACTGTAGAAGGTTGTTTCTGACTAAAGGATTTATGTATTGAAGTTACAATATTGGAGCTTGCTCTAGTGATATGATTTAAGGTATAAGAAAATTGCATTATCCAAAATAGCATGTCCAGAGTGCAGCACATTTAGAAGTATTTAAATCCTAGAAATAGTCCTGCATGACACGGAAGAAAATTCATCTGAATTATGTTGAAACTGTAAAATCCATCAATTGAGAGGATTTGGTAGTCTTCAAAACCAACAATTAACATCTTTATGTGCTATATATTGACTCATTTGATAGTCTTAAGCTTGGTTGCAAAACTCACGAGTACTCATGAGCAAAATGGCTAGGCAAGTTACTCGCCCAATAACTCGGTGGCGAGTTTTTGAAAAACTCGTGGTGATTTTTCTTCAAAAAACTCGCGAGTCAACGGAAAAAAGCACAAGTTTTTTGTCAATAACTCATCCAAATCTATATCATTTTTTTTCTTGCCTGCAATTTTTAAAAAATGCGATTTTTACTTCATTTTCACACATGATTGGTGACTTAGGGCATGTGGCGACATGGTGACTAGCAATGAAGGTTTGTGTGGTTTCAAAGGCCTTAATTTGGGCTTGGCAGTGGGCTCCGCCCCTCGACCTTGCCTAGTATCACAACAAGGAGTGTGCTAAGGGCGCTGCCCCTCGATCCCATTGGGGGCATTGGCCCCAAACTCCCACAAGGGGCGCTACCTCTTGACCCTGTTGGGGGCATTGCCCCCAAACCCCCACAAGGGGTGCTGCCCCTTGACCCCATTGGAGGCATTGCCCCGAAACCCCCACAAGGGGTGCTGCCCCTTGACCCCATTGGAGGCATTGCCCCCAAATTCCCACAAGGGCTGCTACCGCTTGACACCACTAGGGGCATTGCCCCAAAACCCATCATTTTTTTTCTTGCCTGCAATTTTTAAAAAATGCGATTTTTACTTCATTTTCACACATGATTGGTGACTTAGGGCATGTGGCGACATGGTGACTAGCAATGAAGGTTTGTGTGGTTTCAAAGGCCTTAATTTGGGCTTGGCAGTGGGCTCCGCCCCTCGACCTTGCCTTGTATCGCAACAAGGAGTGCGCTAAGGGCGCTGCCCCTCGACCCCATTGGGGGCATTGGCCCCAAACTCCCACAAGGGGCGCTACCTCTTGACCCTGTTGGGGGCATTGCCCCAAACCCCCACAAGGGGTGCTGCCCCTTGACCCCATTGGAGGCATTGCCCCCAAATTCCCACAAGGGCCGCTACCGCTTGATCCCACTAGGGGCATTGCCCCAAAACCCCCATGAGGGGCACTGCCTTTCAACCCCATTGGTATCTCCATTCCCAAATCCCCAATACTTATTAGGATCTCTTGTCGAAAAAGAAAATTGATTACAATGAGGAGGTGATGAGGACTTGAAAATTTGAAATATAACTCTTGAGTGTGCTAAACTTTATTATCATATGAATTGCCAAAAATCTCTTTAGCTGAGGCAACTTCTACATATGACATGGCTAGTGGAAGTGGCATTGTAACTCATTTAGAGATTGAACTCAGTTTTTGGTCTATGATATGTATTAAACTCTAATTTTGATTTATATATGGTGGAAATCAAAAGTATGCTCTACAAAATTAGTAATATGTGTGCTTTTGAAGAATATTTTTTAAAATTTATGTATTTTAAAATGTTTGATAAAATTGCCAAGTTTTTCCCTGAGTCTGAGTTTTTCAACTACAGTTTAAGAACCAACAATTAACATCATTATGTGCTATATATTGACTCATTTCAAAATTTTGAATACTTGAGGACTAGTAGTATTTCTTAATGAAAAAGTTGATTGTATTTCTTAGTAACTATTCCATTTTTTCTATTATTCTTATCAAAATATTCCATCAATTGTAAGGCTACAGTTGGCAATAATTTGAATTTGTATGAAATGCAGTCCTCTGAGATTCAAATATGCCAATTTTTTTCCAGGATTTTGGGTACGGCAGGAGCATGTTTAATAAAGTAATATATAAAATTAGTGTTTGAATTTATAAAATACAAAATAAATAAAAATGCTTAAAATTTTAAAAATGATATAAGCAAAACCAAAAGAAGCAGAAATTTTAAAAAGTAGAGTAGCAATTCATGGATTGCATAATCCATTTGATATACTGATAATCAGAGACATAATATGTAGCATAATTTGTATTGAGAGATGGTAAAAAAAAGAAATGCTGCATCAAGCATAGTACACAGGTACATTGAACAACAAGCTTAGAAATCAGAATCATCATCTGATTGATGTCTTGGAAACTGCTACTCTTCTCTTTTGGTGAATGAAAAACAGCTATGGGCATGGGTTTTAAATGTTTTTTTTGGGTTGAGGAGCCTTGGGGGCCCTCCTTTAGGCTCTTATTAATTTTAGAATGTTTTTTTTTGCTGTTTTTTTATGTGTAAGATGTTGGAGATGCCCTAAAGTACCCATAACCATCAGGGATGTCAGGAGCATAGCAGCAAAAATCTTTTGGGGAAAAAACTGGCAAACCAAAAGATGAGTTTTTTTTCCAAAAAATCGGGATTTAATCAGATCCACAAAAAAGGTAGAAAAATACGAAAAAATAAGAGAAAAACCTATTGCTTTTTAAATTGAAAGGCTTTTTAATAGCATAGAGATCTATAGAACAAATTAAAATGAGAGTCTAGCCCATGATTTGGAGAATATAGATTTTTTCATTTATGCTCATATTGCTGATTTCATGGCATTGCACAATGCATATAGCATGGTGCACAAATGATGATGAGATGCTAATAGTTTTAAAATTTTCAATTACAATCTGTTTTGTACAAACTCAACCTACAAACTAAGCACAAATCACAGTTTTGTCAAAGTAGCCCATAATGATGGAGCTATGGAATGATGGTGTTTTCCACTAAAATACTTTTTGGGAGGGTCTTTCTTCATTATTTATCTTAAGACCTTAAGATTGTATCCACGATATCAATACTTTTTTCAACAACCATGTGTGACCAGTGTTTACAAGATTTCATCATTGTTGGTCCTACTTGGGTAATTTTTTTTAATTTTCAAGAGAATCAATAAACCCTTTCAAGTTTCAAAAGCTTAACAATTATTCAACATATAATAAAACCATGAACTAGGATAATCGCAACATTTTCCATGTCAATCATGCCTTGTTTTATGATTTTAGATTCATTATCAAGTTCAAAACACAAGGTCAAGACAATCTCTCGTTCATTTAGTTTGAATATCAATCAATAGACATTATTAACAACAATGTCATGGTCAATCTTATTCATTCAGTTTGCAAGTTAAAATAGAAGCAATACATGATCAGTACTAGAATACATGATGCTATTGTCTTTTGAGTCAAAATTTTCACAATATAGAAGATAAAAAGCATGAAACATTTCCCAGGTCATGGTGGTGCAAGACAGCTTAGTGATCTATGTAGTTGTTCCCTTTTAATAGGCTTGTGATATATAAATCTTGGAATGCAATCAATTCACAATAAATTATTAGCTGGGTAAGCAATCAGTTGCATAAATGATCAATATTTCTGATTTATCTTTATATTAATGGATTGATCAAAAGGCTTGTGGCCTTTAATTATTGTTTCAGATTTGTTTCCCAACAATAGATATATTTGTAAACCCTAGATCTCACCTTTTATTAACTATTTGTAAATTTGCATGAGAGTGTCAGCACTTTAGATTTGACAATTTTTAATCAACTGATCAAAGGAAATATTTCTTTTAGATATCATCATATTATTCATTGCTGGCAATATTATTACATGAAACCCTAGATCTAATTGTTTGAACTTTGAATAGTAGTTCTACAAGTTTTCTTCTTAAATTAATCCTAATCTACTTAGATTTTGAAAGAAAAGATAAAAGGGTTAGGGTCTAGAGAAAATAAATAAAAGTGAGTTTCTTTAATAATGAATTCAATTTCTAATTCGGGTAAGACAATGAAACCACATTAAACCAACTTTGCTTGATTTGGATTACACAAAACCATCAACACAAAATCATGCAGATGTCTAGGGAATTTAAACAAATGGAAGAAAACACACGAAATTACTACATTGTACATGCAAATTCCATACATCACCTCCCACAATTCATGAACTCAAAAGATTTTTCATTCAATATGCCTTGAACAAGTTTCCAACGCTTAACAAATCCTATCAATCTCCTATATAAACACCACCTTTTGGGAAGCAAATTCAATGCCCATTTTACATCAATAGTTAGGATTCAACTATCCTAGTCCCACAATAAAAAATGAAATACGTCCACCTTAAGAAATATTGCAAGCTACATTTGAAATAAAAATCAAATGAGTGGCACAGTGCTCAAGGAGCCTCATCTTTGTTGGCTTTCTACTGGTTACTGGCATCTTCAATGATAATTTTGTTCTCCAAGCCCTTTCCTCTTTGCTTGTATTCCATGAATGCCATTAAGGATTCATTCATTCCTTTCATGTCTAGTCCATCAATGAAATTTGAATTGAAGCAATAGGTGACAGATAAACTGAAAGTTGGTGTTGCTTGCACCTCTTTGGAATTTGTTTTTTTGAAATTCTTTGAATAAAACATGCAAGGACATCAATTTATCAAGAGAAGTAGGGTTGAAGCAAACTGGCTGGCACCTTCAAATGTTGTTTGAGGTTGGCTTCATTGTTGACATCCTAATTATCCATGTACTTTTGTTTTACCAATTAGTTCTTGGATATCATATATAATGTCTAATGCATTATTGAGGACAGTTGTGAGTTTGTTCATTCCCTCCAAAAGATCCACCCTCAGATTGATAATCTCCATCCATTCATCCAGCAATGAGTTATCTACCCTGTTCATGCTGCCCTCACTTATCAATGTATCAATCTTCTTCTTTGACATCATGTCCAGGTGAGAAAGATTTTGGGCATGGGTGTCCAATTTGTCTCGAAATTTTTCCATTAAAGCTTTCACCAAGTCCCCATCTTCCTTGACTTTGTAATGCATGGTGCAGTCAGCATACAATGCCTTTATTATGTTTTGTTAATAATGTTGTATCTGATTATTTGTTAATTGTTTGTTGGCCTTTGAGTAATTATAGGAGTCAATTGGTAGATGGTTGTATTCTGTTTGGCAACTGTTGGGCTCTTTAAATAAACTTTGCATAGTCAAGGAAAGTAGTTTGATCCTTGGTTGATCATCTTTGGTCTATTTCTACAAGAACTTCAAGTGTGAATAAACATATATTTTGTTACTCTATTTGTTCATTATTTCAACTATTAGTTTTATTAGAAAGAAGAGTAAACATCTGATGCCATTGCCTTGAAAGAAATCAGGTTTGATATAAGATAATCATGAACTTATACCCCAATAAAGGCTGGAAGAGACCACAATGTGGTTAGGACCAAGAGATTAGATGATCTCTAAGGCTTGTAGAGCAAAGGGATTCGGGAAGAAAACTACAAGAGGTTGCCAAAGAGACTTCAATATTGCAAATCCAGAGTTGAAGTTCATCTTGAATTAGAAGTTACAGTTGGAGTCGTAGTTGGGAGAAAAGATATCAAAACATTCAAACTGCTACAAATAAATGTCTGAAGGAAGAGTGTGTGGGAATAAAAAGACACCTTCCATTGTTCGATGAAGTGTGGGTTGACCTTGCAGACCAAGTTTGATACGAAGAATCCATAAAGTCTTCTCTAGATGAGGGAAGTTTTCATTGGGAGACAAACTCCTACACAGATGGAGAGTTGTTGATAGAAAAAACTGAGCCAAAAAATGTAATGTCCCTTTTTGGCCAATTTTAATATTTTCCATGAACTTGGATAAAGGTGTGGCAAATAATTAATTATTTAATAAAGGGAATATTTAATTAATTAAATCATAAGCCGTCCAAAGTCATTTCTAAGGATTACTTATAATTAATTAATTAATTAAGCTGAACAAGGAAAATTATAAAGTGGCTTTATAAAGTGCAATTGTTCTAGAATTAAAAAAAAGGGACACTTTATGAGTTGGGCAGGAAAGTAAATGAAATAAAAGAAAATAAAGTATTCTCCCTTAAAAGTATATAAATGGAGGATTTGGGGAAAAAGGGATTCATTCTTGACAATTTCATTTTTTTCTTGGAAACTCTAATTGGAGCTTGAGCAGTTTGTTTAGCCATTTACCCTAGGATAAAAATCCTAAGGGAATATTGGTTTTGGAGATGGAAATCTCCCTAGCCAATCCTTGGCGAATTCATACGGGATTCACAGTTGTGCAGAATGATTGTGATTTTGCAGTAGTTTATTGAAGTATTATTTCAGACTTGTGTTGTTTCAGAGAGCCAGTGAAGAAGAAATTCATTGGGATTTGTGACCAAATAATAAATTTGTGGGTGTATGATGTTTTGAGTTTGGTGGAGATTTGTATTGCATGGTTGAATAAATATTACTATATTTGATATTCTATGTTCCAGCCACCCAACTACTTTTCAAGGATTTTTATGGAGGTGTGAGGCTTTATTAGAAAGTGTGGGTTGTAGAGGGATTGAAAATTTGTTTTGAAGCAATCGCACCTCATTTTCTTTCAAGTCCATATCACAAAGGGAAGAGGATTTGTAAAAGGGGATCACAAGTTTCATAAATCACGGGCTTCCCAAAAGGAAGTCACCAGTCATAAAAGGAGTGCAAGTATTAAGGAGTCATGGGATCTTGAGCAGCTGGTTGTCACCTCGGCACAGGTGAAATTTAACAAAGGAAATGAGTATAGGTGATTTGGAGGTAATGTTTAAATGTTCATTGGAATGCTAGTTGCTAGAAGGTAGTGTGAGAATAAGGAGGAGTCGACTCATTTGAAGTCTTTATTATCAATTGCTCCTGTTCAAACATTGTTTGGAAGGAAAGTAAGGGGGATGTAGGGTATTTGGAGGATTTGTGGGAGTTTGGTAAGCCTTTCCAGGCTGGCTTATCACATCCCAGGATTATTTGTGATGATTTAGAGATGAATCACTGCTATTGGAGAGTCATAAGATGGCTAACACTGCTGTAACAGGTGTAAATGAACTCAGAAATTGGCATACAAAGGTGCTGAGAAGCAGACATATGCACTGTGTTTGATATATTCGATCTGCAATAACATTCCAGTTCTCCATTGGAAGTCTACAACACTTGTGCAAGTTTCTGGGCAGTTTTGGGGTGATTATAGAGTCGAATTTGCCATTAAAGAAGTTTACCACACTTCTACATCAGCATATTCCTTGTGTACTTGGCATCTCTGTGAAGGTTAGAGATCAATTATTCTATACATTTGTATTTCTAAATTTTCTGGATCAAATTATATTACTCTTGTTATCATTTCCATCTATTTAGAAAGCTTGCAAACTGTTTGACAAAAATTGTCTCTTTGAAAGTTGAAACCTTTGAACATTGGCATGTTCAAAATTTTAGTTGTAGCTATTATGATTGTTAGTATTCAAAAATTCTTCATATTTGGTTGCATGCAAAGTGTTTGATGAAATACCAATAAGCTAAAAATCAGAATAGTGCAAGTATTTGGGAAAAAATTATTGGTAGGATCATTATAAAAAATCCAGGGCTAAGGGTTGGAAGGCACAAAAGAGAACCTAAAGGTGAAACAAGTGTGTGGAACGTTGAAGCTGTAGGAAGAGTAGAGGATTTTCATGTGGCCAAGCGAGCTAGAGGAGCATTGAAATGCTCAAATCAAAACTCCTTGATGAGCAAGTTCCAAACATTAGTTTTGCATTAGACCAAAATAATTGTAACTCCACCATCAAGCCCCAGTGTAGAAAGGAAAAAGCTACCTAAGTTTATAGGTAATGGATCAAAGGATCTTGTAAGGCACTATAAGACCTATGAAATAATTTGCACATCAAATAGCTAGGATGATAGTGCATATTGGCTATGGTGATTTTCTAGCCATTCTATGAGGCGTAGCCATTGATTGGCATACATAGATTGAATTGACCTCTAGAAATACATGGGAGAAACTAAAGAAGGCCTTTGAAGAAGAATTCAAATTGCTTTGAGATGACAATGAAATCGTAGTAGAAATTTACAACATGAAACAAGTAAGCATGAAAATGTAAGAGCTTATAATTGTATGCCCAAAAAATTACTTATAAAGTTAAAAAAAGAACTTGTTGATGGGTTAGAGAAAAAATTGTTCATCGAAGGCCTTATTCCTTCATTAAGAAAAAATGAAAGTTGTACCACTGCCATCATATGCTGAAGCATATAATCAAGCAATGGATATAGAAAGTGAGGACAAGATGTCTTCGTGATCTAAAAGACAAATACATAAAGATGATGGTTTTGACAGAAGTAGTGATAGTGAATTAGGAATGGTATAAGCATTAAGGAGAGACATGCAATGATGAAAGAATTGAAGGTGGAGAAAGAAATTACCAAAGAGCTGAAGGAACTATGGTGTATCGATTGTAAACAATAGGGTCACACCAAAGCTAATTGCATTAGGAAAATGTTTTGTGATATTTATCAAGTTATGTGTCATTCAATAAAAGAGTGCTCAAAGAAACGAAAATGTGCGACGGCAGCCCTTGAATGCGCCAGGACTGCGACACTAATCTGGCGGGGACTTGCGATGGTGGTAGGGCTCGGCGCTCATGCAGGAAGCCTCGCGGTGGGGAGAAGTGCAAAGGCAGCCATGGTTTCAGTGCTGGTGGAAACGGGGAGGGGCACAAACGTTATGCCCTCTGTTCTTCTTCTGATCTGGATGCCCCTGTTCCGCCTGCTCCCGCCTAGGCTAAGGCTGCGATGGACAAGTCGCCCGAGCCTCCTGCTCTGGACACGGCAGCCCTTGCCGCTTGCAAGAACCATTCGAATCCCTTTCATGTTTGCTCCAATTTCTGCCTGGAGCAGATTCCGCGTGCGCCCCCTCGCCCGCCTGGTCCTGTGCCTGCCCCTGTGCCGCCATCCTCCCCCATTGTGGATTTTGAACCTCGCTCCAGGGACTCTACGATTTCGATTGGAGACTCGGAAGTGGTTATTTCTGACGAACCTGTGGATTTTAGCCTTCCTGACAGTTGCATTGAAGAGGTTGCCGATGATATTGGTCGTCGCTCCCTGGTTATGCGGTGCCTGCGAAGGCGTCCATCAATTGACTTTGTTGTCGGCTGGATTAATTCTTCTTGGTGCAACTTAGCTACCCCAAAGATCGAATCTCTGGACTTTGGTTTCTTTTTTATCACCTTCGGCTCTTCTGATGATTGTAGGTTTGTTTTGTCAAATGGTCCGTGGTTCTTTGGGCACGCTGGTCTTTTCATTGCCCCTTGGTCCCCCTTTTTTGACCCTGCCACGACAAAGATCTCTGAGGTTCCAGTCTGGATCAGACTCTATAATTTTCCCTTGGTTATGCAAAAGTTGAACCTCTTAAGCAATTTGATTAGTCAAGTGGGCACCTTCATCAAACTTGATACTGAAGATGTGGCTCCTGACCGCAGATTTTACAGGGTTTGTGCTTTGGTGGACATCTCTAAACCCCTTACACATTCTATTAGGATCCATTCTTCTCATGGCATTTGGACTCAGTTTTTAAACTTCGAAGGCCTCCCTTTTCGTTGCTTTCGCTGTAATAAGTTGGGCCATAAGATTGAGGCCTGCTCTTTCCTTTGTTAGGATGGTTCTAGATCTGCTAGGCTTAAGAAGTGGGTTAAGAAGGCTGGGTCTCCGGATGCAGATTTCGTTTGGCGCAACCATGACATGTTTATGGATTCCCTTCGCTCCTCAGAGTGGGAGCCTGTGCGGCTTCGGGATCCCTCCCCTCCCCCTGATATGCCTGCCCAAGATAATGTCCCTGAAGACCTTCACGTGGCAGAGGAAAATGGCTCAGAATCTGATGGTACTTTCCCGTTTATGGAAGACATTGATGAGCAGATTCATGACTGCTTTGAAAATGACATCTTTTTGGAGCCACCAAGGATACTTGGGCTTGCTCAAACAGTGAGTAGCGAACTGAAACCTGACTATGGTGGCCCCAAGAGAAAGGTGGGAAGAAAATCTATGGCTGAAAAATTGCGTACTGAAGGAAAAGATGTTGTGGAGGAGGGTTCTCAGTGGACCATGGATGCCCTCTTCTCCAAAAACAAAAGGAAATCTTAACTGAAATCTTGCGGTGGCTGCACGCCTTTTTCTTTTTGTGTTGACTATTACATCCTATCTTAGTTGTTGTTTATCCTCCTCTTTCTTCCTGCTTCTCTTTTTAGGCTCTTCCTTTCTTCTTAGTTCCTTATTCCTTTCTATTCCCTTTCTGTCTAGGTGATAGAGCGTTGTATCTTATTTTTTATGTTTAATAAAGGGTGTGGGCCCTCATCCTTCAATTTACCTAGCAAAAAAAATAAAAATAAAAGAGTGCTCATACAATTTGGAGAGTAGAAGCACACATGTACTACTCACACAAGGAAAATGAAGAGCACACACTTATACTAGGGGGGCTGGGGACGGGTGAATTAGTATAAGATAAACTTATTTAAAATTCAATAACCACAATAAAAGCAAGCACACAAGATCCATACAATTAAGAACACAAGATTTTTGTGGAAACTCTTTTGAGAGAAAACCATAGAGAAAGACTACTTGGATCTACTATCCAAATCTAGCCACAACAAAAATAAAATAATCTTACAAATCTTTGTAGGCACCAACCCACTGGAGACACCAATCCCTGCTGCTAAGCATCGACTTAGCAAGAGACACCAATCTCTTCTATTGAGAGGCATCAACCTCTAATGAACAAAAAATTCACCTTCTTGAATAATGCTTCTTCAATGAATGATGATCATTTGAATCTACTTCAAAAATTTGCTTGCAACATTTTTCACATATGTCGTTCTTCAAAAATCTGCTGTAATAAATCTGCTCTGCTCTTGTTTTTGAATGATATTGCATTTATTGCTTGCTATCTAACCTCCACCTCTACTTCTATTTATACCCAAATCATGCCTCTTCACCAAATAGGGTTGGCCTTGTCAATAGAGGTCGGCCACATACAAATAATAATAATTTTAATTTATTTTTAATTCACCCAAGAGGTGTCGACCCATTTCAAAGAGGGGCGATTTTACAAAACTATGGGCACCATAAATTGGGCGCCAATATGATACAAATTGAGTTGGCCAGCATTTGCAATAAGTTATAATTCAAGAAAAATAACTCATGGGTCTGTCCACCTTCTTGATTTCCTTCTTTGATGATGATTATGCTCCTTTGACATCAATGACAACAATATTTCCAACATAAAATAATCCACTCCACTGAGCATTCCATTGAAGCCATAGAATAACATGAACGCATCTTTGGGTGGCTATTGAAATAAAAAAGGGAGAGGTTGGAGTCATATACATTACGATTTCAAAGGTTGCCCCATTATACAATGTCAACAATGTGATTAATTGGGACATTTCACAAGAGATTTTAATAGAAACTAGAACAAAATGGGATTATCGCACAAGTGGTGTGGACCAAGAGACCATGAAGATATTGGATTTCTGAACCAAAAGGTCGACATCAACAAGATTGATGTAGAGAGGCATAATGAAGCATTGGCTAGTACGTCAAAGAAAGAAGGTTGTGTACTTGAACCCACATACGAAAAAAAAGACTTTGTGAAGCAAGAGCAAAAGTGGAATATGCTATGGATAATGAATGCTACCGCTCAAATGCAAATACAAGTACGGTAACAAATTAATTTCAATCCAATAAAATTATTGCAAGGAAAGTACTTCAAGCCATTGCACCAATTAAAGTAATGGATTTATGAAAAAGTATTACCAAACTGAGAAATGCTATAACTAATATTGTATCTAAGAGGAATGGGATGGTGCATGCTATGATCCATTTAGAATCTAGAAATAATGAAGACCCCATAATTGAACTGCCATTGCCAAGAGATGAAGTGATTGATATCATCTTACTGATGATTAACATGTTAAACTTTAAAGAAATCAGCGGTGGTGTACATGGAGATCCTTGGAAGGAATCTCACTAATACAATTGTTGATGGTGGGTCTAGTGTGAAGGTACTTTTGGAGGACACTTGGGAGAAGTTTGGGCAAGTCAACCATCTTTCCCCCTACTTTTCAATTGGTGGGTGTAGATCAACAAGGAATCGAGGCACTTGGAGTTTCAATGGCCCAAAAGGTACTTATTGAATCTCAAACATTTTTATTAAATTTTGTGATCATGGAAGAAAGTGTGTGAGGCATTGTTGGGTTTGGGTTGGCTAGTAGCAATCAAAGCCGACCACAATTGGAAAAGGAATACTCTCTAGTGGAAACAAGGGTAGGAAGTATATAATCAATTTAAAGAACTAGGTAGTAAGTGAGGAAGTAGCTTCCTTGGATTCCTTAGATTTCTCAGATTTAGAGTTTGAAGAAGAATGGATGGAGAAGCATGATAAGGGTCTCATGTAGCCAACTGTCAAAGGGATTTTGGATATGCAATCATGTTTAGAAGATGAAACAAATTCCCTTCGTGGCCCATTCCATTGGTAGATTGAGGACTATGAAGTATTTTTGTTGACTTGCAATTTGATTAAAGCTACGAAAATTAATAAAGTGGCACAAGGCTTAAGCGATGACAAGAAGCAACCAATTCATATTGAGGAGACTTAGTCAAGTGATCCTGAAGTTTTGAATAGTTCATTTGTGTAACACAAAGTACATGGTTTCGAGTTGACTGTTTATTCTCAAAGACCAAAAGCTTTGTATATGATTGACATTGATGCTCTAGCAGCAGTACTGTAGGCAACTAATGAAATTAGTAAAGGTATGCCTTAAAACAATAATATTAAAAAAATATTTAATTTGGAAAATATAGATACTTGTTGCCCTAATGAATTATACAAGGGACCCTACTTGTGTTGTATATTTTGGCACAAGATCAAAGTAAGACTAGAGTAGGCCTTATAGAGAAATTATGGAAAAGGGGAAAGTATTGTAAAGTGGGTTGGACAGAAAAGTAATGAAGTTGGAGAGGAAAATAATAGATGGGCCCCACATGAGAAACACAAAAAAACAATAAAGGGAAAAATATTGCTATGCAATGGGTGGAAAAGAGAAAATAAAAAAAGAGTGAAGTACAGGTGAAAAGAAAAACTAGAAGATCATATTATAAAGCTCCTATGTTCACCATATGTCCACTATATGACCCAACCCCTATATGTTGATTGTATGGCAGAAAATGGACAATCAAATCCAAAGATAATGAAGTTCCCTACTTTTGCATTGTACGACCTCCAAAGGACTTAGTAGTTAATCAAGCTGTATGACCATATTCTAGCTTCTTTCCTACTGTACGACAACTAAGTAATAATTTTCAACATTATCTTTATGTTACCATATGGCTCTCAATGGCGAACCAAATTAAATCAAAACTTCCTAAAGTTTATCCATGTAGCTTTGTATGACCACTCTATTCCTTCACTGTATGACATCCAAAAGAAAAACATATTAAAAATGTAAACAGAATATTATCAACAGTATGACTGCATCTACGCAGGTTGATCATACAACAATTGATGGATAAGGAAATTACAATGTTTGGTATTGAAGTCCCTTACATACGGCCAATTTATGCTAGTAAAACATTAACTTTGTATGTCGTACAATCTCCCTTTCCTAATAGTTCTGTACAATCTCATTATCCTACTCTTACTGCCATATCATTTCAAATTATGGTCTTTCTTTCCACTGTATGGTTTGCTAATAGTCTTTCTATTGTATGCCTTAAGTTTATTCCCAATAATGCTGCTATCATACAGTCTTTTACTTGCTGCTCTTGTATGAACTATCCATGGCATTCACATTTAATTGAATTTTCTTTCAATTGTATGGACTAACCATTCATAATTCTATTTGCTAGCCATTGTTATTTCTTCTCTTATTGTACAACCCTTATGGAATGATGAAATAATAGAATTTGCTCATTCACCTTCTATTGCACAATTTGCTGCCATTGTTGCTGGTACCTATATAGTCTTTTGCAATTGGCTTTTTCTCAGCTTTTGATTTGTGTAGAGATAGAGAATCATTCTTATTAGTTGGTCAGTTGGACAAATGTGCATTCATGGAATATGGATTACTGAATAGTATTTTTCGGATCAGGAATGTAATGTCCCCTTTTCAGGGTTTCCTTATTTGCCTCTCTACTTTGCTTGCCCAGGTTGATTTTGGAAATTGGGTAGTCCAATGGCAAGAGCTTTTTGATCATTATCTAGTAAGGGAGTGGCAATTTCTGCAATCCTAGAGCTAGAGGCACCATTGATAATGGAGGACAATGTTCTAGGCTTCTTCTTTGTTGGTGGCCTGCCCAACATGGTGGAAATGGTAGAGAATTCAGTAAAAATAGGCTTCACAATCCTTTTTCTCTTCTGAATGTTTATCTCCAACCATGTAGGGATAGTTGGCACAATTGAGCTATCTTGATGAGGCACTCGTAGTTGATTTGTCTTAGATTTAACTGATTTTTCTTCATATAGCTTTTCTTATTCTTCCTTTTGTTTCTCTTCTTGTAGCTTTTACTCAAGCTTGTCCATTATTGCTTCAACTTGCATCATGAGGGTTTTGTCATCCATATCTCTAAATGGATCTTTATCTTGGCTTTGCTTTTGATCTTTCTCATCCTAGAAGGCCAACTCATCTCCCTACCTAGTCTCTTGTCTTATCTCATCTTTTTGAGTGCAACTTTCTTATGATTTGCATCTAATTTTGCTTCTCCTCCTTGACTTGCAACTCTTTCATCAACTTTCCTGTCTTTTTTTTTTTATTATCTTGTGTTGCATCCTCCTTAGATTGGGCTACTTGTTCTTCAATTTGGTCTGCTATCTGTTCTATATTTGGCAAGGGAGGAGGAGAATTGAGTGGAGCAGGAGAAGGGGTTCTTTTTAGAGATGAAATGGGAGATGTTTCCTTCTATGTAACTTCCTTAACATGCATTTCCTTAATAGGCGACGTTTGAGGAATAGGAGTCTTATCAAGAATAATAGTTTGATCAATCATTTGAATAGGTGGAGAAGCAGGTTTATTGGAGGCAAGAGGAACAATGACTCTAAAAGAATGATTTGGTGTTTATATAGGAGGGGATGGAAGAGGTACCTCTATAAGGGCTTGAGATTGAGCTTCTAAGATAAGAGTAAAGATACGAATTTGCCAAGGAAAAATATGCCCCTAACTTTGGGCTTTCTCTTGTGAAGTTGGCACTTGGGGGTATTGGGGAAGTTGTAGA
Organism: Sequoia sempervirens; assembly: GCA_007258455.2. Taxonomy (NCBI): domain Eukaryota; kingdom Viridiplantae; phylum Streptophyta; class Pinopsida; order Cupressales; family Cupressaceae; genus Sequoia; species Sequoia sempervirens. The sequence goes on from VDFB02370788.1 coordinate 169,965, forward strand.
ATTTTGACTGTTTTTGGATGTGTCACCAACCTTTGAAGTTGACCTTTGGCTTCCTTTTTAGAGTTTCTTCTTCTTGCACTAGTTCCCCTTCATCATCCAGCATACCAAATTTGGTGCTGGGGTTTCTCCTATCTTCCTCTTCATTTCTTTTTTCTTCCTTGGCTCCTTTTCCTTTTGCCTTTCGTGCTCTTTATCTTTCTGTTTTCTAGCTCTTTCTTTTCTACTTTTGTGGCTTCCTTCCTTTTGGATGCTTTGGATCCTTACCCTTTATTGAGTTTGATTTCTTTGATGTTTGACCCTTCTCCCCAATTTTCTGGCCAAAGTCCTCTAGTTCTTTCACCTTTTGCTAAATCCATTTCAGGATGAAATCAATCACTTGCATGCTGAGGTCATTAAGTGATGATTCTTCCCCTTTTGTATAATTTATAGGAGGAATTGGTAATTTATATATTCCTATTTTGTCATATACTTCACTCACCCCTTTTCTATCATCCAATATTTTATTAGGTTCTTCTAATATTCCAAAGGCTTTCATTTGAAAGGCAGTCATTCTTGAATTTTTTTCTCTGTCTTACATTGTACTCATTAGTGTAATTTGTTCAATAGTCTTCTAGATGTGGCACGTGCTTAAGTTGTGACCCTACAAACTTTGCCAAAATCCCTTTAGGGTCAAAAGAATTTCTTTTGTTAGGAATATAAAAAATTAACTTCTGTATTTTTGCATTTGAATTTTTGGCATGCTATAAAGGACAATTATAAGGATTGATGGTGATGGGGAACTAGACTCAAGTTCTATGTTTCTCTATCAGATCCTTATGTGCTTTGCAGAATTGTCTTGTTAGCTCCAACAATGCCACTTTATCATTGACATATTTGGGTAGTTTGAAAGGTGCTCTAGTGAATCCGCCTACCTTGTTATATGTGAACTTTGGGAATTGGATAAACCAATTCCTTTTCTCTGAATTGACCTTGGTGGCTTTTAGAGATAACCTTTTGTTCGTGTCCCCTTCCATACTTTTGATAAGGTAAAATAGAAATGCATCATTTATCCTTTTGAAATTTCTCACACTTTCTTTTTAAACTCCAATGGGGTAATGTTCATATACCTTAACTTGTCCTTGAGCTTCCACAATGGTTCCAATTCTTGTTAATCTTGGGAAAAGTACCCTCCTAGCCATTAGGTACACTATAAGATGTCATGTGGAAACTCTTGCTCTCTTGGACCTCTAGCAATTGCTTATGAAGATTGTCACTTAGCAGGGTGGCCTTGTCTATGATTTGTTTGTATTCTACGATGATTTGGGTTTTCATTGAAGAATTCTACTCCATTTGACTTTTTTATTGAAATTACCTCAACATGCTAAGGGGTTTAAAAGGTTTTTGTAATGCTATTAGGGCTGAGATCCAATAAGACCTCACCTTCAACTCCCACAATTTTCCTTGTCCTAGGGTTGTAATGATTTGTACAAGCCATGATCAATATAGGGATTGAACTGAAGTGGGGAAACCTATTGCTTGTGCTATCCCATTCCTTACCATGCACTTTTCTCTCACTTTGGCCTATCCATACATTATAGTCTTGAAATCGTCAAGGTCAGTGTGACCTAGGTTAGTATCTAAGAATTCCTCAAGAGGGGATGTAGTCTTGGAAGGTGAGTCAACTCCTTGAATTTCATGGTTCATAGCTTTGGCTTTGGAAGTAGTCATTTAGTGTTCCTACAAAGCCCAAAACATGTATAAGTGCAAAGAATTCGAGAGGAAAAGTCATAAAAAATCAAATTTTGTTCATTTTATAATCTCGTGGGAAAGTGGGATCTGAAGGGACACATAGACTTTGACCTTGGCAAACATCCTAGAGAACCCCCCAAACTTGCAAGTTAAACTATATAGTGTTGAAAAGAGGATTGAGAGGAACTCTTGACTTAGGAAAAAAGCCAAACTTCCTTCCAAGTTTGCCAAATCCGCAAGCTTTTACATTGTGACAATGCGAAAACTGGAAGGAGTCACAAATTTGGGAAAAGTGGAAGAAGTTTGGCTTAGTTTTGCAAACCCACAAAATAATGTTCTTTATGGAAAAGTAGGGCTTTGAAGGAGCAAGGGGCTTTGACCAACTTGAATGTCGTAGGGTTGAGACTTTGTAAAGCAACTAGGGAAAGCCTAGGGAAAACTCCTATTGAAAATTACAAATCATTATGATAGGCCCTAGAGGTTAGATTCATCATTTAACCACTTACATTACTAAAGATGAACCCCAAAATAAATTTAAGGAAAAACCCTAACATAATTTAAAGGAAAATCCTAATTGTTAAAACCATTGAAATGAGAAATTTTGTAGAGAAAATGTGCAAACAAGTTGAAAATGAATTAAACACTAAAAATCATTCTTTATCACATTTTGATCCATAGAGTAAGAATGCAAAGAACAAAATTCAACTCTTTGGAAAAATGCATAGGCAAAAGAAAATTGAAAATATCATAACCATGCCCTAGAATAACTCATACTAAATCTTGCAATTGGAATTCGATAAGAGTTTGCAAATGATTGGTGAAAGACAAATTAGACAAGGAAGTCAACAAGAGAGTTGATAGTTGAAGGAAGGGAAGTGCTTGGGTGTTGGAAACTCGCTTTCAAAAGTGAAAAGTAGACGAGGAAGGGAAGTGCTTGGGTGTTTGGAATACCCTAACTTGTATTAGAAGTGCATTGGCTTTAGAATTCATTAAAAGCTACATGTTACTCTTAGAGTAATTGAACTTAGGATGTAAGATTAAAAATACCAATACAATAATGGTATATATTAGCTGTCATCATTTTTGTGTGCATTGACAGTCTCCACAAGGTGCGTCACACCTCAAACATTTGATATGATATGAAAGGAGAGGACCAGTTTAGTAGACCTAGGCATCCCTTGTGAAGACCACCTGAAAATGAGAACCTCTATAGGAAAGATGCTCAGACTTTCCTGATTGAAATAGCAAAAGTTGATGGAGAATCTCAAAAGGCTTTATACAAAGAATGGCATCTTGTCTACATAGTGGGTAAGACACCTGCAAAATGTGCTTCTCATTTTCCACTTCTTGCAAATGGAAGAGATCTTCATAAGTGGTGGGAGCACAACCTTAGCTGGCTAAGGGTGATCCTCAGGCCATGAGATCAATGATGTTGGATGTTCATATGCTGGTTGATGATGTGATCAACATTCTGTTAGAAATGTTCAACATCAAAAGCCATCTTGGGGTTGAGAGGCTGCTGGGAAGGGCTCCAAGTGATCCAAATGTACAGTCAGCAGATATCCTCTCTGATAGCACAGTTGATCACCTCCTTTGAGATAAGAAGGAAGGGAGGTATGTCCAAGGATCATCTGAAAGGAGGAAAATAATCAATCAAAGGCATCAATAGACTGAAAAAGACAACTAGTGTCAGAATACCAATGAGATTGGTGCTTAGCACAACCCAAAGATGCAACCTTAAGGGAACAATGTGCTAACTGAAGAAAACAAGTGTGGATGAAGCGGGGAAAAGCTCTACTTAGGCATTACACTGAGGAACCATCTGTTTGCAACAAATCATACACTAGATTGAAAGAAACAGAGTGTAAGGTTGTAATTAATGCTAATACTTTCAACCAATAGTTTTTCACTATGCCCTCCAATGGTCAGATTTCGTAGCAGAATGGTAGAGCACAGAGTTTTTGGCAAGACAATGGAAGAAACCACTGTGATTGTGGGCAGGCCTCACCAAAGTAAAAGTTCTTTTAGGCAGTTTTAGGTTCTGGCAGGGTGGTAGGTGCTTTTCTGTTGGTAGACATTAGAGAGAGAACTGAAGGGATATTCTTCCTTTTCAAATTCTTAGAGAGGAGGAAAAGTTTATATGTCAAAAGCTTCTTGAGAAAATGCAACATTATTGGGTACTGGGAGGATACTGGCCCACTCTCTTGTTGGGAAGTGTAAAAAATGCATTATAGTAGCAGATTCGATGCTTGTGGTGTTGGTGAATCTTCATCAATTGAAAAAGGGGTACTTATTTTTCAATCTAGAACTCTTATAGTAAATGGAAAGTCCCACTGGCTGTTAGTACAAAGTGATCATGATTGGACTGCTGACTTGTGGTCTTCTCTCCCATCTCTAAACATTTTTTCTACTGAAAGGTTTCTTTATTCTTCCCTTCTCCTCTTCTGAAGAATGTGATAAAGCACTAGTCCTAGAGGCTCCTAAGTTCAAAGAATGAGAAATGGAGTTCGAAAAATGACAGAGGCCTCATCCTTTCTTTCTTTCTAGGAGATGTGGGTGCATATCTATAGTCTTTGTCTAGAGTTTTGGGCTTCAAAGAGTCTTTCGGCAATGGGCAGTAGTTTAGGAGGTCATTTGGAAATTGATAGTAGAACATAGGCAATATCTCACACTGTTCATGCAAGGCTGAAAATCCAAAGGGATCTAGACTTACCTGTCCCCAAAAAGGCGTTGATTCCTCGCCCATTTGTTCTTTTCTTCTAGAATTGGATTATGAAGATATCCCCTTTAGCTGTTTCATTTGTTATAAAGTGGGCCATGTAGCTAAGCACTGCAGCACTAAAACAAAGTGTAAAATATGCTAACCAATTTTTCGTTGAATTGCACAACACAAACCAGCACTTGGCCAACTTGATTAGCGTTAGCTCCAATCAAAACCTCTATCAAAACAACTCTAACCAAGAATGCGCCCTAAAACCACTTAAGGATGAGGGGCGGGCATATGGTCAGAGGATCCCTAGGATTCAACTTGATACAAAAATTGAATACAATTGAACTGAAAATAAAACTCAACGTCAAGAATGTGCACACAAGATCCCAGTGAGGGCGAGGTGCTAACATATGATGGAGTAATTATTACAAATAGGAAGTAAACTCGGGCGAATAACCAACCATGAAGATTCAACTATCTAATTCATCCGCTGTGGCGGGCATCCACTTAAGAGTGGGGATTCACCACTTGAGAGTGGGTACAAGAGATACAAATTCAATTATCCACACTGGCGGTAAACCATCCAGGGGTACTTAATGTGAGAAATGAGAAATAAATTGCAGCAAATAGGGATTGGAACAGTACTACTATTTACAGTCTTACAAATAAGAAAGAGAGCTGCAAATTACATGTAAATTACAATAGCTTCAAAGCACATGAGTATTGGATGATCCCATACAAATAATTATCTCTCTAATTGCTGATAATAAATCAAAAATCTAAACTTTTGAAATAGGCTAACCAATTTTTTCGATAGATTTTTCACACACAATCAACACTTTGCCAATTGAATTAGCGTTAGCATAAAAAACTGAAATCCAAGCTTGAAAGAACTCAACGCCAAGAATGCACACTCAATCCCAAGGAAGGATAGGTGTTGTCATATGGCGGAGAAAATAAATAAAAATACTTGAAATGAGACAAACTCAACATCAAGAATGTGCACTCAAGATCCCACTGAGGGCGAGGTGCTAACATATGACGGAGTTATTAATTGAACTGAAATAATTAGGCGGATAACTAGCCATGAAGATACATCTATCTAATTCGTCCGCTGCGGCGGGCATCCACTTAAAAGTGGGGATTCACCACTTGAGAGTGGGTACAATGAGAGCTACAATGTTCATTTTCCACATTGACGGTAAACCATCCAGGGGTAATTAATATGGAAAATTAAACAAGTAATTGCAGAAAGTAAATGGTTGGATTAGTACTACTATATCTCAACCGTACAATCATGAAATCTGCAAATTACAAATTACAATAATAGAGAGCAATGCTAAGAAGAGGAGAATGAATTCTTTCAATGTTTTTTAGCTCTTCAATGATGAAAGAAAGCCAAAACTGAAAACTAATAAAATCTGATATAAAACTGAGATTCTGGAAATTCTGATCAGCAACTGTGGAATTCAAAGAAATATTTACAACTCACTCAAAATACCTCCGAATGACGTGAGAACACTTGCAATGAGCTGCTGGAAGGTAGGCGCCCATTCCATGATGAAGAAACAACAACAAATATCCAGTGTTCCACGGGCCTGGGGGACGGGGAAACGGGGGGACGGGGAAACGCGTTTCGGAGATGGGGGGACAAAGGGCCTAAGTTTGGGGACGGCGGGGAGACGACGGGGGGACGGCGGCGGCGGGGTGGTGGGGTGGTGGTGCTGATATAGTTATAAATATACTTATAGTACTTGAAAAACTAGTTTTGAAAGGATGTATAACAGTATAACAATATAAGAATTACATTTCAAATGAAACTATAGGAAATTACTCAAATTACTAATTAGTAAAATTATAACATAGCAAAATTTGAAATACTAAATCTAAATACGAAGATATCTTGAATGCTAATTGCTAAATAAAATTTGACAAATGAAATTGTTTTTGTAAAATTGAAGGTAACTAGTGGAGAGTACCTAGAAAATCAAATGAATTCAATGGGAGTTTGTGGGAAATGCCCCTAATGGGTTTGAGGGTTAGCGCCCTTAGTGGGGGCCCCCTTGTCTGGGCAACGCCCTGCGCAAATCTGGGGGCAGGCAAACGGGCAGGGGTCGGGGCAGAGAGGGCAGCAATAAAACCCAAATTAAGACCATCAAAGCCACACAAACCTTCATGGAACACATCTCCCAGTCTCCCAGGAAACTCCTGGGCGTCTCCCAAGGAGACTTGGAGACTTGGAGACGTCTCCCCGTCTCCCCGTCTCCTTGGGAGACGCGGAAACGTTTCCCCGTCTCCGGCGGAGCACCGGCGGCGGTGGCGGGACGGCGGGAGACGCCAAGTACCCGTCCCCCCGTCCCCGAAATGTCCCCGTTTCGGAAACGCGCCATTTTTGGGGGGAAACGCGTCCCCGTGGAACACTGCGAAATATCAGATATTAATTCTTGGCACAATTCCCAAGGCACTCTAAATGGTACGGCCCTTGAAAGGGGCAATTTGCTTCTTAAATAATAAATACTTCAATATAAAATCTGCCACTTTGCAAGAAGGGTCGCCATAGGTCTACAATTGCATAGCAAAGATACCCAGAACAGAATAAAAATTATTCAAAGAGCTGTTAGCAAAATTCACTTTCAGCTGTAGGTGCATCAGCAACTTCAAAATTGATATAACTCCAAAATTCTTCAACAATCGAACTCAATCTGCTAGTCTGGATGAGAAGCAGTACCAAAACCAACTAGGTGTTATCTTTCAAACACGAAATTGGATAAATGCTAAGAGGTAGGCATTCCTCGAAGCTAAATTCATGAAGTCATTTCGACAGCATAACAATATGATAAGCATAATGGATGACAAAGCTGGAGCAAAGCATTCATTTTATAGAAGAGTAGAAGACTCTTCAATTACTCAAGAAGGTACGCCAAGAGTCACAAGAGACTCTTCAAATTTCCAAATTTCCAATAATTCTTCAAGAGGCGTCCCATTTGCAAGAATACAATTTCACTTTATTTTTAAAACATAACTCCTCAAAGTGTGGTGTCCTTTTTCCCAAGGCATTTAAACTTTAAATAATATTTAATCCATATGAAGGCGTCCCCCTTCAAGACCACCTTTTAACACAACTTGAAGTTATTCACCTAGGCCAAGGGGTCAACTGCAATTTAAAACATTAATGCCTTTATTTATGAAATTCACCAAATAAAGCTTTTAGAAGCCAGAACTTGAATTCAAATAATTGCTCCAACTGGAAATGAAGTCCTGAAAGTTGACAATCTTCATACTGCCAAAAATAGAATTTACTATAAATAGTAAACCCCCTGAAATGCCATAGAACCTCTGAACATGGAAACCCTAATTTTACCTCAAACGAGCCTACAGGCTTCCGGAATAGGTTGATGAGTATCATAACAGATTACTGATGAGAAGGGGACATTACAACTTCTAAAGTCTGATAAGAAAAATCAACAAACTGGAATGAAGAACTAGCAACTGTGAATCCACTAAAATATTCATAACTCATTCAAAATACCTCGGAATCGAGTGATGTCTTTTGCAAAAGCCTTCTAGGAGGTAGGCGCCCATATTCATATCACAAAACAGCCTCAAAACTCAGTGTATAATTCTTGCACAAATTCCAAAGCTCCCAAGAATGGTATGGCCCTTGAGAAGGGCGATTTGGCAAGATAAAATCAAATACTCTGAAATAAAATCTGCAAATTGGTAGAAGGGGTCGCCCAAGGCAGAGAAATAAGATTCTAAAATACCCAGAATGAAACAAAAATCACTCACAAAGCTGTATGCAAAATCGACTTTGAGCTGTGGCAGCATCAACAACTTCAAAACTGGAAAATATCATCAAAATCTTCAACTGTTGAGCTCAATTGTAATGATCCGGACCAATTTTTTTTGTTTTTCACAATGCAATTACAATGAACACGCACCCGTTAAGGTTAGCACTAAACCAAAACGATGCGGAAAGTAACCCTAACCAGAATGTACACCAGGATCCCGATGTGGGCAAGGTGTGAGCATTGGTCAGAGGATCTATGCGAATGCAAATTGAAGGGAACTCTAACCAAGAATGCGCCTGTGTAGACGAGCATATGGTCAGAGGATCAATGCATGATGAACAGAATGTAACCCTAACCAAGAATGGCGCCGAGAGATGGCGAGCATATGGTCAGAGGGTCCCTAAACTACTGAACTGAAAGTAAATAGGCGGCAAGCCAGCCTCTTCCACTTATTCAGCGGGAAATACATGTAAATTTCAAAGATGAGAAGAGAGAATTGCTGACAGTACTACTGTTCAGCTTACAATAAGTTATAGAGCATGCCAATAGCACAAGATTAGAACTCTCAAGTTGTAACAAATTAAGAAACCTCTCCAACACTCTCAACTCTTTGAATATCAATCTCTTACTCAACTGCTGATTTTCTTAAATCTGATATGACTGATTTTCTGACAGAAAATGCACAGAACAGCAACACAGCAACTAACTAAAATGCTCACAGAATGCTCAAAACTCACCCAAATCATATGAAACTAAATGCAAACTGCTCTAGGAATGATGGCGCCCCAAAATGAATGCATAAACACCACCCAATGAACTCTACTTAATTTGCACAGATCCCAATGCCCTCTCTAGAAAGGTACGGCCCTCTTAGTAGGGCGATTTTCTTTTAAAAATCCCACAAGCAATATAAAAATCTGTAACTTTGCAAAGATGGTCGCCTAGCATAAGAAAATCGATTACTTCAATGCCCAGAACCAAAACAATTTTATTTTCAAAGCTGTGATCAATTCTTACATTCTCATATGATGTTCAGCAACTCCAGAAATGAGCAGAAAATGCAAATACTAGAACTCCAATGCAAATACTAAACTGAAAATGTAATTAAAACCTATTACAAGCTAACCTCTCAACTAGTTGCTATCTTGCAAGCAAGAAGATGAGCCAATGCTAGGAGGTGTGCTTTCCTCGAAGCGAGTGCCTGAAGACAATTCAACAGCATAACGATGTAGTAGACAAAAGATCCCAAATGAAGAGCTGAGGCCTGAATATAAAGACATGAAGAGAACTTCTAGAAGCTTCAAGAAGGGCGCCCAAAACCCTAATTTCAAATTCAACATTTCCCTCCAAAAGATGGCGTCCTTTTTCTCTTACTGAAATATTTCACTTTTTAAAATAAAAGTCAATCACCTTAAGTAGGCGTCCATTTCACTAGCTCAATATTTGACTTTTAAAACATAATTTATCTCCATGACGCCTTGACCCTTTAAGTCCCCCTTTTTTAAAAACAACACGAAGTTGTACTGCTAGGTAAAGGGGTGTTATAATATTAAAATATAATATTATAATGAAAAATACTTATCTCTCCAAGAAAAATGCATCCAAGGCCAAAAACTGAAGTGCCAGCTGAATCAACTGAAGAAGAAGACCAACTGAATTGAACCCAACCTGTCCACTGCTAAAAATAGAATTTACTAAAAATAGTAAATTCATGAAGTTGCTCGGAATGCCAAACTGACCATACCACTGCGAAGCTCTCTGAAAACCCAGAAAGAATCCGCAATCCGATTTCCAAACTTCAAGCAACAACCACCTCAAAACTAGGAAACCCTAATTTCACCATTCGAGTAGCCTACGGGACTCCGGAATAGGCCAACGGTCAACAAAAACGATCACACCTGAGAAGGGGACATTACATCAATCTGCTAGTTTGATTTGAGAAGCAGCAAAAAGGCCAACTAGGTGTTATCTTTCAAACACGAAATTGGACAAGAGGCTTGGAGGTAAGCTTTCCTCAAAGCAATAATTCAATTGTCATTCTGACAGCATAACATTAGCAAAGTTCATGGATGATCAAAGCTGGTGCAAAGTTTTTCATTTTATAGAAAAGGAGATGTCTCTTTGAATTCCTTCCAAGGCACGCCAAAAGACACAAAGGACTCTTCAAATTTCCAAATATCTTTTAATTACTCAAGATGGTGTCCCACTTCAAGCGACATTAAACTTTTTAAAAATTATTATCTCCTCATTAAAATGGTGTCCACTTTTCCTCAAGGCATTAAAGACTTACTAATATTTAATTCTTATGAAGGCGTCCCCCTTCAAGTCCACCTTTTAAGAACAACTTAAAGTTATTCCCCTAGGCCAAGGGGTCAACTGCAAATTATAACATTAATGCCTTTTATTGAATAAATTCCATCACTTCAGCATTATGAAGTTGCAACCAAATTACCGATTGCTCCGACAAGAATAGAAACAAAATGAAGCACTGCCAAAAGGACCAATGCTAAAAATAGTATTTACTATAAATAGTAAACACCGAGAAAAGCCACAGAACCACCAAGCATGGAAACCCTAATTACCTCAACAAGCCTACAGGCTTCCGGAATAGGCTGAAGAGCACTGAACTGATTACTGACGAGAAGGGGACATTATAAAGTGCCACATGTGAAAGTGGTCTTTGTTCTTCCTTAGAAGGTTTGGAAACTCAAAAACGTTTATGAGCTAAGGAAAGAATACTTCAAGACTTCAAGTTATGTCATTAGAAATGGCATACATCGGATCAAATAAAAGCTCCTGCATGGAGGGATTTTTTAAAAGCCTTTTGCTCTCTCTCCACAAGAGAACTGTTTGGAGCAGCAATTTGCAAGTTTGTGTAGAAACCCTAGTTTCCCCTATCCTCCGAATCTGACTGTCTTTCTGATCTTTTTGAAGGTTTTTGGGTTTTTGCTTGTTTTTTGTGTTTTTGATGCAATAAATGAAAAGGTACGATTTTGCAAGTAATTGAAATAAATTCAATAAAAATTAAATGACTTTGGAATTGATGGAAATAGAATGCCAGTATCTTTATTTTGATCTTCAGTAGAGATTACAAAAATACCCAGTTGCATGCAAGCAAGAAATAATGGAATTTATTAAAAAACCTGGCAAAGCTGATTGCAATAAAGGCACTGCTGTAACTGGTACGGCTGAGGTGTAGAATTGCCTTCTCCTTCCGTCTGGTGCTTCAGATATGATCTCCAAGATTAGGCGCCTTCAAATAATGATGAAAGATGATCTCAAACAAGGCGTTTCCTCTAGCAACCCAAGGACGGCTCTCTTCTAGCTGGTACGGCCTGAAAGCTGAATGGTACGGCCTGGTACAGGTACGGCCAGAACAGAAAACAGCAATAATGATGGTACGGCCTCTTCACACATCTCCAGATCTTCAGAAATGGTGCGCCTAAATGAAAGATGGTTTTCTGAATGAATTCTTCTCTGCAAACTCTGAATATGAATATCTCTGACGTTCAATGATTCCTCCTGTGTGAAGAAATCTCTCAGCTGCAATAGATCAGGTGTTATCTCACACCCTCTGAACTGCTTCCAATGGAGATGGCTCGTTCTCCAAGGAATTCGAACTTCAAACCCTAAGGTTCTGTGCTCAGATCAATTCGATCAGTTTCTCAAATTCAATAATCACATAATGCCTCAAAACCCAAGGCAAATCCTCACTTATGCTGAAAAGTGCGATTTCCTTAAGAATAGGGTTTTGATAAAATATTCACATTTTAATATTTTAATATTTCAATAGTCTCCTGCTGAATATTTTAATATAAATCAAATGTCAAACTGGCCCCCTTTAATGATGGCGCACCCCTCAAGGCAAATCACTTAAGTTATAATATAACATTATAACTTTATATTATAAATCATTAAATAATTAATATTTAATCAATACAATTAAATATTAATATTTTCCTCGTTACTCATCTGATTACTGATCCGTCTGATGCTGACGAACTCTGAAGTGATTCCGGATGCCGCCAAAGCCATACTGCTAAAAATAGCAGGGGTCCCACATGCCTACTGCTAAAAATAGCAATTCTGCAAAAAGCCTCCGATTGAGCCAGAACGAAAGACCACGATCAATCTCTGCTAACTGAAGCTGAGCCAAGCTCGAAGTGACCCTCTATCCAATCAATCAGCCTACGAGGGTCGTGTGATAGGCCAATCCTGTCCTCTGAGAGATGTCACTGAGAAGGGGACATGACAGTTTGCATGGTTGTCAGTCTTCCCCTCCCATTCACAAAGTAGGACTAGAAGTTCAAAATGATTAGATCATTTTTTAGGTGGTTTGGAGAGAGAAGTTTCTATAGAAGAGTTGGAAGGTATTATAGGTTCCAATCCTATCCCTGCTATGAATCATTCTAAGGAAGCAATAGAAGAAGGAACTTAAAGTACTCTAGATGTTTTTTTTAATGGGTCAAACTCACATAGGGTGGAGGGGTCAAGTCCCTCTGCTGGGCCAGTGAATGGGGTATTATGCAATGTTAGGGGAATGAGTGGCCCTAACAAAAGGAGATTGGTTAAGAACCAACTAGTAGGTAAAAAACTGTTTTATTATTTTGGAGGAAACTAAACTTGTAAAGGAAAGTTTTCTCTTTTACTCAAAATGTCATGGAAGAAATGGCTAGGTTGTGCATCTGCAGTTGTAGGATCTTCGCAAGGTCTATGCATTCAATCCTATATCTATTTAGCTTATGCCTTTGGTTAAAACCTCCAATTGGATTTGCTGCTCTTTTAAATCTTATTGTTTCAACCATAGCAGCAAAAATCGTTTGGGGAAAAAATCAGCAAATCAGAAGTGTAAGATTTTTTTTAAAAATCAGGAAAAAATTGGCAAAAATTCGAGAAAAAATAAAACTAAACAATATATTAATATGCATTAATATAATATAATATAATATATATAATATAATTATAATATATTAATATAATAATTATATATTAATATATTATTCTGTTAATATATTATAATTATATTATATATATTTTTTGATTGGTGAAATCAAGATTTTGGTCTTGGTCTGGCTTGTACCAGTAGAGGCCACAAATGGGGGATGTCCTCCTCGGCATGAACACTAGAAACAACCCACTCTCGCAAGCATGGTAGCCTAGCAGGGGCACAAACCCGCGAGCACACCAGCCCAACGAGGGAGCAGGCCTCAAGCATGAACGCTTGGCACATGGCATGATCGCCATCAACAACTCCATCGTTGGAGGTCAAGTCTGCGAGCACACTGGATCAATGAAGGCATAGTGCCTGCGATCGCAATAACCTAGAGGAGACTTGAACCCTGGTGGCCATAACAACAACGCCACCACTTAACCATTGCAGTATGGGATGGACCCATAATATATATTATAATAATAATGTAATATTATAATTAATATATTAATAGGCTAATATATTAACATCTATAATATAATAATTAATTATATTATTATATTATATATTATAATATTTTTTATACTATAGTATAACTATAATATATTAATATAATTATAATTATATTAATATATCATAGTGTAAAAATTATTATTATAATATTATATTAGTATAGTTATAAGATTTTTTTATAAATTAAAAAAAAAAGAAAAAAAAATTGAAGTTAAAGAAAGAAAAAGAGGGAGCACGAAGATAGTAGAGAAACCCTAATGGTCATCGCCCCTAACAGAAATCGTCGAAACTAACTACCAAAAATCATGGAAAACACGGTCGAGAATCACACAATTTTTTTTTATGGGGAATTGTAGGTAGAAACCCTCAAAAATCGCAATTAAACTTAGAGAAATCCGATTGAAATTAGAGAAAACCAGTAGAAATCGGCAGTCAATGAAATACCCTAAAAAACTGCAATTTAATGGAGAAAAAAATCAGCAAACCGTAGGATTCTGATTTTTACGATTAATTGCATTTTTCTCACGATTTCCGCATCTTTGGTTTCAACCTCTCAGGGTTCCTTATTAATGTATATATCCCTAATCACCTAATGCAGAAAAGGAAGCTTTGGGAGGAGTTATTTGGTCAACTAGAAGGTCTTGAAGGGTGAAAGGTGTTTTTAGGAGGAGATTGTAATGCCGTTATATGTTTAAGGGATAAATAGGGTGGTTTGTTTAGAAATACTCAATTAGGTCTAGATTTTAAAGCTTTTTTGGAAAACGGTCTTCTAGATCTTTGTTGGCGTTTAAATTAGCACCTCTGGAGTGCTGATTGTAAACGTTCAGCTATTTCAAATGTTTTGCAACACTTCTTCGTTATTTAAAGAGGAGAAGTCCCTCTCTACTGGGAGCAATGCGTAGGGAAGGGAAATGTAAACTAAAGTTCCTATCTTTTTATGCTTCAGCGGTAGGACACAAGGGTGCACAAACACAATGCGCCATAGCTAAGCTTTTTCTCTGGTTTCTACAGATCTTAACTACGACTATTCTAGCTTCTATCTATCCAATACCTTCAAGGTAAACAGAGCATGAGGGTAAAGGAGCGGGAATGGGTTGGTTGGATCACCTGAATTCGCCGTCTCCTGAGAATATGACCGAGGCTCTGAACTCTCGGGTATACACCGGGATAAGGTTGGTACAAGCAAACACTCTTTACGGTAAACTAGATCTGAGACCTGCCAAGGAGGAGGGACTCCTATCCGAGGTATGGGCTAGGAAATAGTTTACGAGAAACAACAATTACGATGCCTTGGCCAGCGAGCTTGCTAAGGAGGAGGGACTCCTATCCGAAGTATAGCTTGGAAGTCAATACATTAAACAACAACGAACGATAACTTGTTAATAACAAATATCCAAGGAGGAGGGACTCCTATCCGAGGAGGGAAATGAAACAACGAGCTATTAGATACAAGACGTGGACACAACTCAAAAAGATTGACCAAAATGCAAGCGCCTTCTGATATTCTCCTTCAAAGCTTCATCAACGAATTACAAAAGTTGGGAAAGCAAAGGCACGAAATCATGCACAATTACAATCGACCAAACGAACTCTCATCCAAGAGTGAACAAATATCCGCTTTCAAAGCTGGGCAACAATGGCATAGCAAGTAAAGTTAAACAAATAATGAGCCCACGGCTCTTATTTATAGAACTCAAAGGAGGGCAACCCCAAAATCTCCTTGAGTTAACAATGAGTTCTTGCCAATCAATTAGCAAGATTTATTCCTAAAAGGGGAAACAAGCAGTTAACTGGAAAACTACTTCAGTTAACTGAAAGTCAACAAAGAGTCAACTGGAAACTACTTCAGTTGACTGAAAGTAAACTAAAGGTGAACTTTAATGAAAGTATCCCTCCAAAATAGACATCCACATTTAGTGGAGATCTAAGATCCACAAATCATGGAAGTCAATTAGACATCCTTAATTAGTGGGATCTGACAATGCATGTTTTAAGGAAAGTGGAGTTAAACTTGGAAAGAAGCATCAAGTTAACTCCAACTACATTTAATATCATCTTGAGTTGACTTGGAAAGAAGCATCAAGTCAAACTCAAGTCTCATAAATGCCACTTGGAGGGTGTATGGCGTCCTTCTTTGGTGCATTTATAGTTCGCCACTAATCAGTAGTGTCTCTATCCATTGATTGACTTCATCAGCTTCTGGGGAGTTAATGCTCTGTAGGATGATGACGTGGCGTCATAGCATGATCTCACCCGTTGTGAGTTGATTTCCGAAGTCAATACACTGAGATGCTGCCTCTTCAAACTTGGTTGATAAAGCTGCTACCTTAGCCAGCTTGCAACCATCTGGATCATCAAGAAAGGTATTGCGGATGACATCCCTGAACTGGTTCTGTACAGTGACCATCTCGATGTATTCTCCTCCCTCACGCTGATATTCCATGCAAGGGAAGGATATCACCAACATTCTTGCGAAGTTGATAATAGTGGCAACCACCCGTCTGTAATCAATCAACTCTACTGAATGAGCGTCATAGGCTTTCACCTTGTACGCCAATTGTTCATTCCAAGCAAAGAGATGTTGCTTGTTTTCCTCAGAGTATACTGATTGATATGCCAATTGCAAATCTGCAATTGTGCTTTCATCTTCAAGCCTCTTTTCTGCAATCCTTTGTTCTGATTGCTGGATCTCTGCACGAAGTCCATGTGCTCTATCCCGTAACTGGTATAGGTTTGCCAGTATACATCTACCCTTGAGAACAAACTCTTCCACTTGATCTCTCAAGTGTTTGCCGAATGTTATCAATTGCCGATGATTTTGTTCGGCGGGGAGATCTAGTAGTCCTGCTGGTAGGGCTGAGACGTTTGGTGTGCCATGTATCAAGCTGGTTATGTATGACCTCAGTTTCTGATTTTCAGCCTTTAAGGCTGCCTTTTCTTTACCATCCTTAGCCATTCTTTCTTGTGCGCTCACCGAAGCTATTCCAAGAAGGTCTGCCTCCACCTGTCGTGTAGTCTTCCCGAGGTTAAGTTGAGACAAAGTGTAGTCTCCTACTTGGACCTCGTGTATGCTTTTCTCTACTGGTGGAGCGGCAGTCTCTATGATGATTTCACACTCTGCATTCCTTTCTATGTGAACTTGCTTCTTCAACCTTTTCGCCGACATGTCTTGTGGGACGTGGTCGAATTCGGTAAAGTCAAGTTCATACGAGGGTTTTTCCCTCTTTCTTCCTAGGAAGCCTTCAAGCCAAATAGAATCTCGGCGAACTTCGCTAGGAGGGACGTGAGGCCCTTGAATGCTAGATGTGTGAGACTGTGCTGGAGCAATGTCTCTCGGTGGCGAATCCAAGTCGATGAGGACTTGTGTCTGCTGTGATACTGGTGATATTGGTGGCTCTGCTTCCATAACAGGCACCGTTTCTGCTGCTGCTTCTATTGTTGTTGCTTCTGCCATTGGCTCAGCCACAGGGTCTTCAACAATTACTGCTGCTGGTTCTTCCGTGATAGTTTCTGCTGAATCAGGAGTAGTAGTCTCTACTCTTTGTTCTGGGGCAGCAATACCCGTGATTATTTCAAGACTATGTGTGGCTTTCTCCACTGGTGTCCTCTGTGTTCTAGGCTTTGTAGGCTTTGACATCCTCATCCCTCGGGGAGGATTGCACCATTGTTTCTGCCTAGGTTTCCTTTTTGAAGTGGAAGGTGGCGTAGACTGAACCTGTGGCGGCTCTGTTCTGTGAGGTATCACCTTCCTTGATTTCTTGCTGTCGAGATAGAGTTGGCTATTTCTAACCACTCTACTCGTTCTTTCTTCTATAGACGTGTTCTCCTTGGCATACCAATCCACTCTCGGGAGTGGTTGGGAGTCAACTGAATCTGCGAAGAATGAGGGGAGAATGACTTCCCCTTCATCATCAGACAGGCCCTCAATGTCTGCTGACATAAAATCAGCAATTTGTGGGAGTCTGAATCTGCTGTAGTTCCTTCTTCGCACTTCATACTCGTCTTTACAATTTACCCAATAATCTTCCATAGAAGACTTATGTGACGAGTGCTGCTCGAGATGTGCTGCATAGAGTCCTCTGGGATCATAGGATCTTCTCTCAATGAGATACTTGAGATTAAACCTCACCGTTTCCTGACTCATCATCTTAGCATCTGCCGCGAATCCACATCTATATAGTCCCATTCCAACGGGAAAGTTAACAGCTGTCTTCCTCTTCAAGCGCAAGTAGACATGAACCTCGGACAACTGTCTCAGGAATTCCATGAAGACTACCCTATCTGAAGGGTATCTTGGTAGCATGGCGGGGTGGCCAATGTAGCCATACACGCGTATGTAGGAGAACGTAGGAAATTGGATGAACCAATCTGCCCAATCCGCCATTGCCTCTCTGGCTGTCTGTGAAATACGCACGTGCATCTCATGGTTAAGCTCACGTACTGTGTGCATAGTGAAGAGATCACTTGTTTTCTTGAAGTGTCTTTCCGCTTGAGTAAACTCAAGACGTGTGAAATGTTCGTGAACCTTCTGCACACCTAAGGTTCCCACATTGTTCAATAACCTGAAATCGCCTTGGAAGGCTATCAAGTATACCAGGTAAGAGCACATGTGGAACCTATGAGCTTCCAGATACCCAGTGATTTGTCGGTGGAGTGTCACTAATCAAAGTGGCCCAGTCATAATATTCCCTCTTGCCAATGATTTTAGCAATGATATAGTACATCCATGGCTGGAATTGACGACCATCTTCTTCTCTAGTGATTCTATTGAGTAGAGTGATTAACATTGCGTACTCGTCTTTACATTCTCCTCGTCCCAACGACTTAGGCAAGCTTGCCTTTGTCACTTTTAACCATTTTTCAGCCATTACCTTTTGACATTTGTCCTTAGCTGTCTCAAATGCCTTCTCACATTCCATCATTGATATGACTTTGCTGTTAGGACATGGTGGAATATCAAAACACCTTTCGATATCCTGAGGCTTTAGACTACAAACAATTCTTCCATCCGCTGCTCTGATTTCTCTGGTGGTAGGGTTGTAATGCTTGATACAAGCGATTACAAGCTCTACGCTTTGTAGTGTGATGGGAATTGATGCGGCCTGCAGCGACCCGGATTCTTCAATATTCTGCAAAGTGATTTGATTCATGCCTTCTAGCTGCTCCAAATCAACCACTGGATTTACTTGGTGTAAATTTGTGTCAACTGTTTTCAAGTAATCATGGAGTAAGACCGTCTTGGTCTCATATTGTACCTGGGAGTACTGCATCTTGAAAAACTTAAAGATTGACTGTAAGCTTGACCTTGTTCAGATGATTTTCGGAAACCCTTGAAAATAGCGTCCTGCCGAGAAGTATTTTTCCGGAAAAAATCTGGCACATGGGTTTTGTTCGTGCTTCAATGCTGAACAAACCTAGTTCCTCAGAATTTGGATTCTGAAACTTTTTCGGAAAAACCCCCAAAAATAGGGGTAGCAAGTTTGCTGATTTTGGAAAATTTGTCGAGATGGGTTTCTCTTGAAAATAATGCTGAATCTACCCAGTTGATCTGATCTGATGTAGCCTGTTGCTTTTTCTGTCAAATGCAAGAAAACCTAAGACCAGAAGAGAGGAAGTAGACAGAAGATGGATTGGAAGTTTTATCTGATTCCCTGAAAAAAAATCTATCTCTGGGTCCAATCCTCAAAATAGCAATCCTCTTCTGCTTCAGATCTGCAAGAAAAATCGAAGAACGGATGAAAACCTTGTTCAGATCTATCAATGGCGTCCTTGAGAGCTTGTGGCTGTTCTTGATCTTTTATCCTGCAATGAAATAATGAAATGGGACGCCTTCACCTTGAATATATATGTTTAAGTCTTAGATCCACAAGTTGGGGACCTAACTCAAGCTTCAAAAGTGATTTTGGCTTGATCTAGAGTTGAAAAGGTGATTTCCACTGATCGTGGAGCCTTTTAGCCAATTTTAACTCAAAAGTTCTTGACTTTAGTCAACAAATTGACCCTTGACTTCTTTTAGGCGTCCCTTTTGGTTTCTTGCAAGCTTTTGAATATTTTCTCTCCTGAAAGCCCTCTGTTTGATCTTGAATCAAGCGTTATCTGTTGATCCTGAGATGTTGTGGACACATTCACTGCGGAGCTGGATCCAAACTGAAAAGAAGTGTCTGGGAGACATGATGATGAAAAGCTGAGTTTAGGGCTTCAAAAGAATGAGCGCCTTTTCCAAGAAAAGGCTCTTTTGCTAATGCCTTGGTGAATTTTCAAACTTCGTTCTTCAGCCTTTTGAAATGACCTCTCGTACTTTGATCTGAATTTCTCGTTGATCGGAGAGTCAGATGATTTCGCTTGATGTCTCATCAAGTACCCAGCTCTGTTCTGCCAAAAATGACTGACTTTAGAAAACCTGGATTTCAATTTAGGGTTCCTTTATTCAAGGGCGCTTTTACCTTTTGGCCTGATCATCTTCATCTGAAAAGTTGCCTACTTTGATCTGGATTATCCGTTGAATGCTCTGTCAGATGTTGGTGCTTGCAGTTGCGTTTCCGAGATCTACTTGGGCTGAGAAGATTATCCTGGGAAGCCTTTTGTCATTTATCAGCATCTGGAGGTCAAAAGGAAGGGCGCCTTTCTTTTGGAAAGGCTCTTTTTTCTTAGAACTTCGCCGTTAACTGTGGTTTCCTGATAATTCCTCAACTGCCTCTTTTTGCTTCGTCAGCAACTGCTTGTGATCTATTCCTCAGATGATTTATCTGTTTGTTTCATTGTCGCGCCAGCAGGCAAATGTCAAGAATGAATGCCTTGGATGATCTGGGTGACTTCATTTGGCCTTAAAAGATCATGGGCGCCCCTGCTTGAAAAAGGCTCTTTTCAACATGTGAACAATCTCTCCTTCGTAACATTTCCAGAGTTAGTCAAATTTTGACCTTTTTCACTTTCAGGAATCTCCTTCATCAAACAGCATCATTTTGGACCTTTTCCGCCATGGTTGTGTCGTTGAAGCTTTTGAAGCTTAGCTTTCAGCACCTGGTACTGGCCAATCTACCATTAATGGCTGTGGAGCTCCTAACTTTGTTCCCGAAAAATAGAAATAGACCCGCCAGAGTAAAACATGTCTTTTGATGATTCTGACTTGACCAATGTGATTGTGAAGCCTTTTAATCCTATCAAAATCATTTTCAATCATTTCTGGGAAGGTCCTATTTTCGAGGGTTTCCCTGAAAATAGGGGCGAAAAACCCTAATTTACAAATTTTCAGAATTTTGCACGTGTTCCTTGACAGAAACCCACCAAGATTCTATGATTGGTTTGACCTAAAACTGACTTAACATGGCATTTTAACAAGATTTAGCTCAATTTATACAGAATGCCAAAAAAATTATTTTGGGTACAACAATCTTATACCTAAGGAGGGCACCTTTACTTGAAACAATTGAAGAAAAGGTTTTTGCTATATAGCAGAAAGGCTAGATAGATTTCTAGTTTCCCTTGCCTAGGATCAGCAAAGAAGCATCTCTTAGTTGTTCATTTGTTCAGTAGCAAGATCGGAACATTTCCTTATAAGTGTGAAGATTAACCTTGATGTGCCCCCCCACTGCCCCGCCTCCTCCCTGACCCCTCTGTCCTCTAAAATTTGAATTACTTTTGATATTTTTTCTCAATTTGAATATGGTGTCACTCATGCCCAAAAGTACAAGGCTCCTCTATGTTTTTCTTTGCATAATATATAAAAAACAACTTTAGAATTTGGAACAAAGAAGTTTTTTGAAACATCTTTGAGGATAAAATTGAGGTTGAAGCATCCTTGGAGAAAGTATCTAGAGTAATTCAGAAAGGACATTCAGATGCATTGTTTATAGAAGAATTGAGGCTGTTGTATCAGTAAGACCTCTAATGTGGGAAGATTTTTTTTGGTAACAAAGATCTAAGGACAAATGGATTGTAGAAGGGGATGTGAATTCTTCTTATTTTTAAGCAGTAATGATGGTGAAAAGGCAAGCAAATAAGATATTGTTTGTTATGGATGATCAAGGAAACCATTTGGAGAATTGTAGTTGTGGCTATTTCTCAGGGCTTTTAACAGAAAATCCAAATAGAGGAATTGAGGTGGAGAACTGCCTTTTGGGAAATATTTTTGTGATGCTGAATGAGAATGATAATGAGAGTCTATTGACTCCTTTTTTGGTGGGAGAAGTGATAAGATCAGTTTTTGGTTTAAAAAATGATAGAGATCTTGGGCTTGATGGGCTCTATGTGATTTTTTTTTCAGTTATTATTGGACATTTTGGAAAACAAACTAGTGGTAGTAGTCAATGACTCTTTGAAGTCAGGGAAAGTATTGAAGAATTTCAAAAGCACCATCCTAGCTCCAGTTCCAAAAATAAGTTAATTCTTTTGAGGACTATTACCCCGTTGTTTTATGCACAAGTATGATTAAGATAATCTCTAAAGTCATTGCAGAGAGATTAAAACCCCTTTTGCTGAATCTGATAATGAAAGAACAAGGTGGTTTTGTTGGGGTTAGATAGATTCTAGATAGTATTTTGATCTCTTATGAAATTATACTTACTTTGTATAAAAGTAAGGGAAAGAACATGATAATATAATTGTATACAGTGAAGTCTTATGATATGCTCTTATGGAACCATTTAAGGAAAATACTTATTGAATTTCATTTCAGTGAACATTGGGTGGAGTGGGTGTTTCAAACTTTCAAGCAGTATGTGGAGCTTGGTGTTCTGTATCAGTTAATGAGAGTGCAGTTGATTTCATTCAGCATATGAGGGGATTACATCAAGGTGACCCTCTGGCACCTTATCTCTCCATTCTTATGGTAGAATCTTTTAGAAGTACAGGGAAGCTATCAGGCACAAGTTGCTGCACTCAGTTGGAATTGATTTCCCATAGGCAGTTTGTGGATGATATTATTCTTTTTGGAGCAGCATCAAGAACAGAAGCAACAGCTTGGAGTATGCAGCACCATCTGGACAATATATTAATAAGGAAAAATAAAAGATTTTTTTTTTTTTTGGAAAAATGAAAAAATTTCCTTTTTAATACTGCACCCAGAATTCAAAGTTGCACTGTGAGGTTGCTAGGTTTCGATATTGCATCTCTCTCCTGTAAGTACCTTGGCATACGTCTATTTGCATGGAATAATTAAAGCTTCCTTGTGGGATGAATTTCATCTTCAAAAAAGGTGAGATGCATGGAGTGGCAGTTAGCTCAGCTTAGTAGGTAGACCTCTGAAAATAAAGGCAGTCCTCCAAGTGATACCAATATACTTTCTATCTATTCTTCCTTTGCCTAAATCTGTTCTTCAGAAGATTAATGGAATTCTTAGGAATTTCCTTTGGCAAGGTACTTCTGTTGAGCAAAAATTTCCCCTATTGTAATGGAAAAAGGTCTGTACATTCAAAGAATGTTGAGGAGCAGGAATAAAGGATTTTTATTTAGCAGATCAGAATATTGTGGTAGGATCTAAATTGGTATAGATCTAGAGGTGCCGTGGAGTAAGTTGCTTTGAGAGAAATACTTGAGAGGTATAGACCTATTTATCTTTAGGCTTTATAATGTCGGATATGGTTCAGAAAGGTTCTTCTATATGCAACCTGATGCTGAAGTCACAGAAAGTGATTGAAGATAAGCTTGCTTGGGACTTAGGAAACAGTATTAGTGCCGACTTTTGGGATGATTCCTGGATGGGTCATCCTTCTTTGAGAAATTTCTCTGAGCTGGAGGAAGCAAAGGTAACACATACAGCAACCTGGGGTACCAAAGTGTGTGATTTTTGGCAGGAAAATGTGATGGATGGCCATTCCTACAAAACTTGGAAGAGTATAGAAGAGATAAATATTCTGGAGGGTACAGAAGGTGCTTCTTACTTCTATCTTGCATCCTATTATTATATTAAGTTTTAACTGCTAGGATTATGTTAGATGGAATGGTCATCCTTTGAGGGTCTACAAAGTATTTGCAGGATATATCTTGCTGAAGAAAACATTCTTTTGGGCAATAGAGATGTGGTCTGTTAGATTATTATGTGTACAGAATCTCCACCAAAATGTAATGCTTTTGTGTGGGTGGCAGCTCTCAACAAAATTCTGACCAATGACGATTTAATTAAGAGAGGATTTTATGGTCCATTGAGATGTAGCATTGTGTGGAAATGCAGAAGAATCAGTAGGTAACCCGCTTTTTCACTACTCTTTCTCCTCAAAGCATTGGTATAAAGTTCTAAATTTTATGGGACGGCATTGGGTCCTTCCAAACTCGGTAAGAATATTATTATGCAGCTGGCCAGTAGGTTCTGGTAACTTGAAAGGATTATGGATTATAGCAATTATGAGTAGTAGTCTATGGGGGATATGGATGGAATACAACTCAAGGATCTTTAGAGAAAAAACATACTTGGTAAAGAGATGCTGGAATCGTATTTGCACAGCTTTCAAAGCTTATGCCCTACTGGTGTTAAGGAAAGTGAAGTCTTCCTTCTACCTCTCAGAATCTGCTACTCTTGTGAGGTGGGGGATTGAAAAACTATCCCCTATTAAATTGGTTTTAGGAGAGAATTCAAATGTTCAACAGAAAGGGAGTATCAGCAATCAGCAAAAGTATGACAGTAACCTCGCTGTTAATGGGGTAAGAAGCAACACATTGATAGATCAGAAAACAAAGGTGATAGTACTATTGGGTAGTCTTCTTGGACCCCTCCTCTGAGGGAGGCTATCAAATTGAACTTTTATGGGGTCTAAAGAGGTAACCCAAGGATAGTAGGAGCAGGCATTGTTATCAAGAATGATAAAGAGGAGCTAAAGTATGGTGGCTTTCTCTTCACAGGAGTCAAAACTAACACTGAAGCTGAAAGGGAATTGCTTGTGGAATGTATGGTCACAGCAGCATCGAAGGAGTATGGAAATTTAATTGTGGAAGGAGATTCTCAGATTTTGATTAATTCTTATGCAGAGGGACTTGTCCTAATTGGAATCTCAGAAGATTTGTAGAAGAAACCTTGATGCTAAGTTTAAATTCTCCAAGGTGAGCTTTCAACACTGTAAGCATAAACGC
This sequence comes from Sequoia sempervirens, assembly GCA_007258455.2. Taxonomy (NCBI): domain Eukaryota; kingdom Viridiplantae; phylum Streptophyta; class Pinopsida; order Cupressales; family Cupressaceae; genus Sequoia; species Sequoia sempervirens. Next base: position 194,698 of record VDFB02370788.1, read on the forward strand.
AATGATGCAGCAGACTTTTTGGCTAGTCTTGGGATAAATCAAGAACCTTTAACAGCTCTGTTTTAGTCATCTTCCATCTTCTTGGAATGCTCTGGAACAACATCTAAGCTTTAAGCCACCTCGAGAGTAGTAGAGTCTAACATCAAAGAAGATTAAGAGCTATTTTTGTTGTTTTGAATGGATATGTATTGTTATTCAGTATACTCGGGTGGTGGATGTCATGTATTTTTTGTGAAGTATCTTTAGCATATACGAGTGATTTAATTGTTATTTTATTCTGCACCATGCAAAGTACCGTAAGGCTATGTTGGTGTTTCATACAGCAGTATGTAGTTGGATGTAGAGAGATGATTAAGCTACAGTGGTTGGCTTTATAGGCCATTTTTGTATTGTGCATCCTTTAGGCTTTCTAACCACTTTCTTTATGTACTTGAATTATATTTTCAGAGCGGGGGTTCCCAATAGAACCCCCATCAATATAATCCAAAAAGAAATTTTAGGACTTTTGAAATGCAATATTTAGTGTCGAGGTTAGTGGTTAGTTGGTTAAACCATCATAACTTATTTGTGTCATATAAATACTTAATGAGATGATGATGTTGCTGAGAGATTTTGATGTTGGTGTATTTGTTAGCCATGTGTTACTATTTTCTGCTGTATTTAATATCATTTGATTTTCTCTCCAATTTTCTCATACAGTCATGTTCTTGCACCTAAATTTGTATGCATTAAAGAATCAACAACGGGGAAGATTTTAGATCTCTTGCTTTCTGATTTTTGATGTAACAACCCGACCCTTCGATAAAATAAAATTTCGATAAATTACATCCTAAAAGTAAGTAAACATGTTAACATGTCATTGCAATAGAATTTTTTTCTTTTCCTTTATTGATAAAACGTGAACAAATTGTCATGTTAGTTTACAATAAAGATTCCACTTCAATATAAAAACTTCACAATACATGTAACAAGAATACATACCTTAACTATCATAGCTCCAATGAGCTTTAAAACAAATAGTAGTAAGAAGGTCCAGGAGATCGTCCTTTCAAATCTTGGTACATCGGCCGCATGCTGTGGAGGAGAAACATCACTCGGGCGCTTTTCCGCCAACCACGGACCTATAATGCTGTCCCCCACACACCTATCGTTAGATAGATGGCCCTCCCTTCGAAGAAGAGATTGGTAGGGCATCCTTTAACGATTACCAACTGAGCATAGTGTTGTGTCCTACACAACTAGAACCTTGCTATTACACAATCTCGAACTAGTACTCGGATCACAATGAACTGACAGTGTAGTCTCAACTAACTCACGTCTACGTGGCAGTCGTACGTTTCACTACTTTGGCCAAAGTATTATCATTCAGTACTTCGAATGAAGGTCATCTATCATAAACACTACTCAGGGCCGATTTGCATTAAGGCTTTCTTACACTATGCGTAGGTTAGTCCTTCCGGGGTAGTGCGTACCCTAGACCTCCTACATCACGCTAAACTACTAGAAATGAAAAGCATAACAAGTAACTCAAAGTCCTCTCCTTTCCTGGAAATCAATGCCTAGGAGTTTACACAAGCTTCACTAAGTTAACCTTAATGACTTAAGCTGAAAATTGTTACTTGACTCGATGCTATCATTCCCGTCCTAGTATTTAGTACCTACTTAAACATATACTCTTCATATGGAGTTAATATTAAGCAAACACTTTATAATGTATCTAGGTTTCCAGTGTAGTTGTACACTAATGCAAGCAATGCATACAAAGGAAAACATACAATACTATTACTTAAATTCCACAGCTTTATCTTTGATTATGAATTCTAAGAGCAAATCCTAATCTTTGCAAGCATTAAAGAATAGAACAAAATATCACATTCTTATCCTTGTACATTCAGTAAACAGGAATTCAACCCTTGATCAGAAACTCTTCTATAGTAAGAACGAATAGAATGCCTATTGAACTTTAGAAGTATATTAGAATGGAATAAGAAGGTGAATAGCTTGCCTGATATTTATAAAAATACTCTTATGCAGATGATGATTTAGATTGAGTCTGAAGCTCCTTTTTCCTTCAGTCAAAAGATCTCCAGCCTTCTTGTTATTGACGGAGAACTTTCAAACCAGATTGAAGGATAATCTCTATCCTTTAATGTTAAACTCAGAATTGATGACTGGCAGAAATGATTAATGCAATGATACTCTCAGATATGATGAATACTCTCACAGCCGAAATTACTCCCACACACAGTTAAATACTCAGAAAAGAAATGTTCTCCAGATGAATTCGCACACAAAGCTCAACTCAGAATTTAGCAAAAGGCGTGCTTTGAAGAATGAAGTAACGTCCTTTATATAGGGTCCCTGCTCAACTAATTTGCTATTAAGAAGGTAAGAAAAATGCCAGACATCTACAGAATATTTCAAACTTGCAATGTGGCGAATTAAGGAGGTGATTCGACCTTCTAAGATGACAGCAATTTGCAGAATAAATCAACTCACATGGCGGATTTTGACAGCTCAAGACGTTCTCCAGATTTTAGGTTATTTTGAAGCAATTAAAACAGGAAGTTCGTTTCAGATGAAAGGGTCAAGGTTATGATGTTCCCACGTCACCATTTCGGGCCAAGAGATTAGCATTCGACCATTTCTCAGTGACCAGTTCTTTGCCCCGCGTTTCTGACGCGTTTTTCTTCATACGCGCGACTTTCCCAGGCGTTTTTTATGCGTTTTTCAAAGAAAACGTGTTTTCTGCCTTTTTTTAAAAGTTTATAAATTCGATTCCTCTTGTTTTAATAATCTCAAACAAAATGAAATCTTCGATTATTTTCCATTCGAAATTGCTTCTCATAGATTAATATGTTTCAAATAAAGCTTTAAATAAAATCGATATAAAGCCCAGGTTCGATACTCATTTTTATTCAAAAATTTCCTTCTACTAAATATTGCGCATTATTTATCCGTTTTGAAATAAAGCCCAATGCATTATTTATCCTTTAAACATTTGCAAATTATTTTCTCCAAAAGATATATAAATATATTTATTTATATTTTTAACTCATTAAATATATATATTTATATATTTAACTCTATTCATTTTCCAAAGGATATATAATATATATATTTAATTTTATTGTATTTAATATATTTATAATATAGTTTTAATCTACATCTTATATATCTATGTATATATCAAGTTTAAAATAAACTTATATACATAAATGTATATCCTGTAAAAACTATATTATATATAATACTAAATATATAATTATATTTAATAATATACAAATATACCCGTATACATTTTTATTTTTCAAAGTACGTATACTGCGAGCCAGTCAGCATACTTTCATTATACGTACCCACGTATATGTGTATATAGGTGTATTATTAAATTCAAAGGCTAAGATTAACCATTATTAATTTCACCATAAACACTAGGTAGAGTGTGTACATATATATATACCTGTGTATACGTATGTATGCGTACATACATGTCGACACATGTGTACGAGCATATCCGTCTGTTTAACGTACACATGTATTGATATGTCTGTACATATAAATACGTGTTCACAATGTATAGATGTATGTGCGTTCCCAATCAATCACAACTTTCACATCATTCATACTTGGGTCATGGTATAGCTAGTCTGACGTTTAAACAATCACATCTCTTAAACATAAAGAAGTGAATTCAGAACCTTAAGGTCAATTAGACAAGTCTATGGATGACTTACCGTTATCTCGACAAACAGACTTAGCTTACTCAATCTATAGTATGTGTGTGTATGCTCAATTTGGTAATTGTTACTGTTTACCCGACCAAGTTCTTCCCCGAATGATGTCTCTCCTCTGTCCGGAGGAATAGTCTTCATACCTGCGCACCATGACATGACATCGGCAGTCATATGCTCATAAAAAGGTAAAAACATCTCACAAGTTAGAATAACATTATTCTATAATTCTATGCAACATTCATTCAAAATTACATCAATTGAAGTAACAATCAAATGAAACCATCATTTAAATAGAACGCCATTATTGATAATAAAAACATCATTGTTTTATTCACTATAAAGATTCAAACATTACAATTAATTGCCCTATCCAATAGTAGCTATAAAATCGGGATGTAACATTTGAAGTAGCTGAGTGTGGTAAGATGAGCTCTAAAACAAGCATTAAATTTGGAACATGAGATGCTAGTCGAATTGACATGACTAAGTGGAGGTGTTAAAGACACAGCTTAAAAGTCTGTAGTCACTAGCAATTTCATTCTGTTGAGGGTTTATGTCTGTAATTGAGCTCAGCACTTTTGACTTTGCAAACATGTTATTAACAATGTGTTTGCCTAATTTCCCATATAAACATAGATCTTCCTCTGAACTTGACTAATTTCCCAGCATCTAATCTAGCTCCAGCATTCTTAACCAGTCACATATTGCAGCTAAATTCCTACTTATTAAAGGAACTGCAATGGGAAAGATATTGACCTCTTGGTTCGTGACTTTTAATTAAATGGTGAGCCTGAAAGTATACAATTAGACAATACGATTGTTAAATTGGCCAGATATTATGGTCTGCAGTTAATCCATACCAACTGTACAAATTTATCTTGGTTTAGAGAAAAACAGTATATTAAGAATCCCAAGGACTACTTATTAAACCATGTTTTATCATATCACAAATTAACTCCACCACTGTCCCCTATCATTGCAAATTTATATCCTGGTCGAGAAGAGTTTTGGTACTTAAGTTTTACTTTCTGGTGTTAAATGGGATTTATTTTAAATGCTTTATGAATTAGTCTCTGATAGATTTCAAGGAAGGAAAGCATTATTTTTGAGGGTTTGTATTCCTCAGATTCAAAGAATGTGGTGGTATTATAGGTATATTGTGTTTTATACTAAATAGATAATAGATCTGGCCATATTTAATGTTTCAAAATCTGATTGATCTTTGCAAGTTAAAATAATGACAGGCATTAGATCTTATTTCATTCATGCCCTTCTATCATTAATCCTTATAATTCTCTTTTCAGATGCATTCGACACTGAACAACTTCTTGATTGCATCACTAAGTTGAGGCAAGGACAGTCTGTTCACATTCCAATTTATGATTTTAAGAATCATCGAAGGTGTACTGATAGGTCCCGTAAGGTATTCCAGTTATAAAATTGATAAATCTTTGATTTTGTTCATACAATTTCAGTTTTTTCTTTTTATATTGCATATAATATATATGTACACAAATGAATTGGTTTTATTGCATTATAAAAATAATATCATAACATCATTAATCTAGTTTATTGAGTTCAGTTGTCTATAGGGTTGACCATTAATTCTTCCACCAATTTAAATTGTTGAAGGTTTTCTAGACTTTTCTTAAATTAAATACACCAGCCTAACACGTAAGTCCCCATAGCAAGAGTTATAGAGAGACAATAAGACTCACTTATTAAAGTCTCTGATTATGTTATATGAATTGGTCATATTTTTGACTGTTTTTGGGTTTCCTGTCATTTGGAAATGTACAGTGCTTGTTTCCTTTGATATAGTTATTTATTTAGCAAATTTCAAAACTGGTTACTAGAAATAATGGTTCAATAAGCTAGGAATTTTCTGCAAAGATCTTTTCTTTGGAATTTGATTTATTTTTCTGTTTGAATAATCAGAATAAATAAATCTCAAATATTGCTTTTAAATGAAATGGACCTCCAAATATTGCAGAGGTATTGAAGTTCTGACAAATGAAGCCTAGGCAGTGTAGTTTTATAATTTTTTGATGATTTAATGGAATTCAATCATTTAGACAGAACTTCCTTGCATTCGCAAAAAGAGTCTTGTGTTTGTTTGTGGGTGAAATTCATGTTATGAGCCTGTATTCTTCTTGTTGGTCAAATGAGGAATAGAAAACTTATCCCCTATTTTTGTCAATGGGAATAAGACAGCCAACTGAACCCTTCAGAGAAATTGGGATCTTCTTTTCTTATAATCACCATTTCTTGTTTCTAACTTCCACATTGAAGATGTTTTAATGGACAAAAGTCTCTTAACAACTGACATCAGCATTTTTTATTTTTGAAGAGTTCTCAAGTTTTGGGGTTTATCAAGACAATGAATGAATGGGGATCAATCCATTCATTATATGGGTTATGGCTTCAGAGAGGGCACAAATATGTACTGGATGTGATCAAGATCATATACAGTAGTTATGAAATTGCAAGTTTTCTATTGTAGTCAATGTTCCATGGTCATGGTTCAGAAAGTGTTATGGATCTTATGTCATGCCATGTATTGCAAACTAACATCTTAACATTATGTGATTCTATTGCCAGATGGATAAGGCATAATAAACCCACCATCAAGTCAATTTTTGGAATTAATCTGTTAAAGGGGCAGATGCTAATTATCTATGTATCAGGTTAATGTCCATTGTTACAATGCAAAAGTATCTTTTGTAATATGGGTTTATGGAGGGGTCATTCAACATTGGCACATCATTATGTGGATGCTTTCTAAATTCATTTTTGGATTAATTAATATTGTTATAAGCAAATCATAGTTGCCGGGAGACACGTCTCCCCCCCTCTGAGACGCATCTCGGAGACGGAGACGCATCTCCGGCACCGGTACCGTCTCCGGAGACGCCTCCAGGAGGCTGGAGACTTCCGCCGAAGTTTCCCAAGTACCCTGCTGTCTCCCACTGCAGAAAATGACGTCTCCTACTAAAATACCTTAAAAAAACTTTAAAATTTAAACATTTGAAACCTCAAAAATTAAAGCATAATGTATTTGATGCGTCTAAGAGCGATTAAATTATTGTTTTGAAAGTTGAATGTCATCATATTTTCAGATTTTCTATAAATTATTAAATTTTTATTTTTTAATTTTTTATTTATATTAAAAAAAAATGGCGTCTCCAAGTACCCCCGTTTCCTATTTAAAAAAAAAGCCATACCGGTACTGGTACCAGTCTTTCGTACCAGTACCAATACCAGTCTCTTGGCAACTATGGAGCAAATGTACCTAGAGTTGTGTAATGAAAGGTGGGTCCAAGTAAAGTGTGGTTAATGTTTGCATGATGTCTCCCACAAATTTATTTATTAATGAATCAATTTAATAAAAACATAGAGGCAATAATCTTTGAAAAATCACAATTAATCATGATTTATCTTTTTTTTCCCACCATGTTGAGTTTTTCCCTGAAAAAATCATGATAATTTGAAAAATCTGTCAAATGAGATTTTGACTGATAAAATCACAATTAAATCTCAATGAAATCATGATAATATCCTGATAAAATCTCAATTTTCCATTATGTTGAGCAATTTTTTCAAATTTTTGGTCAATTGTTTTCAGGAATTCCTGGGTTTCTTGATTCCTGCAGTGATTTTTTTCTTATGTTTCCCTAACCCTAACTTGTTTTTTCCTGATTTAATCATGATAAATTGAAAAAAATCTTATCTTTTGGTTTGCTGAGGTATTCCTGAGAAATATTTTTGCTGCAAACCATGCAAATATCCCAATTAATTAAGGAGGTTGGTTGTGAAGTGGTTGAAAAGTTTTGAGTCTAGGTAATAAAAAGGTAGTGATTCAACTGCCTTTGCAACACAAGTTGTTATAAAAGACATGAAAAAGGTTTCTGCTCATCTTGCAGGTTTGTTGGCCCATGAAAATATCTCTCTTTGAAGTGATTTTGTGTGTGTAATGAAAGGGGATTCTTCTCTACTTGAAGTCCTGTTGGCCCATAGCTTTTGATGGGTGCCCTATAAATAGTGAGGGCTAAATATGTCTCTCTTAAGTGAATTTCTGCATGCCTCATTTTGCAGTTTCTGATGTATCTCATTAACTCAGTGTTACAAGAATTGCCGGAACTTGCCTAGACTCGATGAGTCCCGAGGTGAGTGGACCTAGACGAGTCTAGGAGACTCGATAGCTAAGGTCTCACTAGACTTGCCGAGCCTAGGTGAGTCTTGATGGGGAGACTTGACCGTGGTTGAGTGGAAGGAAAAGTTAAAAAAAAAAAAGAAAAAAAAAAGCAATTTGCTTAATTTTTTTTGTCTTATATTTGTCTCCTGCACCCTAAAATCAACTTCATTTCATTTTCAAGCCAAAGGAGAAGGGAAAAGAGAGAGTTTTGAGCAAAAATTGGATTGCATTGAAGGGAAACCAGCAAGGAGATTGAGCATAAATCGGTGGTTGAATCACATTCGGGCAGGTTTGTAGCTACTTTTAGTGCATCTAGAGGAGTCTACAAAGGATTGGAAAGAGTTCACCATTGATTTTAAGCAAGATTTAAGAGGTAAGTTTGTGTTTTGAAGGGTTTTTTTTTTTTTTTAACAAAAAAATCATTTCTCTTTTGCATTTCTTCATTTTTTCTATTTTTTTTTAGTGGACCAAAGAACAAACCCTAGGTGTTTTCTAAACAAAATTTAGTTTCATAGCTGCAAACCCTGGGTTTTTTTATATTAATTTAATTACAAATCATAAATGTTAACTTTTTTCTATTTATGTGTTATTGGAACATTCTTTAGATTTATAAATTGACTTTATCACAATGTCTCAAACTCTAGTTAGAAGGGACCCTTGTTGGAAACATGCCATATTTACCCTTGGGCAAAAGAAAGGAGAGGTAACTTGTTTTCATTGCAAAACAACTATGCTTGGGGTAGGCATTAATAGATTAAAATACCATCTTGCACACATGTCAGTCTGAGATGCTAATCCATGCCCCAAAGTTCAATTAGAAACCTTTGAGCAACAAAAAGAACTAAAAAAGAGGTAAAGAGAGGAGATAGTAGCCATTGGTAGAATTGGAGAGTCTTCTTTCATTCCTCCATTTCCTCCATATTTGGGTGTTGGTGGTGGTAGTGGTAGTGGTAGTGGTAGTGGCAATGTTAGCATTGGGCCTAGAGTTCGTGCAATTAGGTTGGATTCATATATTTTTCCATGCACTACTCTGGGTTCCCAACTGTCACTTGAGAGCATGGGTTGGAACAAAGATAAACATGATGTAGCTAAAAGTGCAATTGGAAATTTTTGGTTCTATTAATACATTCCATTCCACGCAAACAAGTAATTCTTTTATTTTTGTTTTAAAATATATAGCTTGATTCTTTGTCTCTTGAATTTTTATATTTAGAAGTATGTCGAATTCAAATTTAAACACTTTATTTTACAATTTTTATTTTATTTTATTTATTTGTGTTAAGTCTCCTTATTGGCAAAACATGGTTGATGTAATTACTATTTGCAAGGCAGGGTTAAAAGCCCCTAATGACAAGGAGATAAAGGGCCCCATCTTGTCACAAAAGGTGGCTGATGTGAAAGTCACAATAGAGGAGCAATGACAGATATGGAGGAAGAAGGGTTGCACCATCATGATTGATGGTTGGATGGATAGAAGAAATAGAGCATTGCTCAATTTTCTTGTTTCTTCCTCGGGTGATTTTACTTCTTGAAATGCATTGATTTAGTGTTAATATTTTTAGTTTATGCTTTATTGAATCATTGATTTTGCTTCTTTCTCACGTAGCATAGTGTTCATCAAATCTATTGATGCATCGGGAAACACCAAAAATGTTGAATTCCTTTGTGAATCTTTGGAGGGAGTCTTGGCTAAGGTGGGTGAGGAGAATGTCGTGAAAGTAGTTACACATAATACAACAAATTATTTTGCTATAGGTAGACTATTGATGGATAGACACCCATCATTATTTTGGACTCCTTGTGTTGCTCATTGCCTTGACCTCATATTTGATGATCTTGACAAGATTGCATGGATCAAAGTGTATGTGGAGATAGCAAAAAATATTTGTAAATTCATATACAATTACATAGGGGATCTCAACCTAATGAGGCAATTGACAAGGTAGAAGAAGTTGGATCATTTTGGAATAACCTAGTTTGCAACCAATTACATCACATTACAATCCTTGCTGGAGCCTTGAGGTGCATGTTGGTGAGGAGTGGACTTCCTCATCATATGCTGAGACCAATGCAAAGGAAGATGTGGCAAATTGGATTTTGATGAGCAAGGCTTCTGGTTATCAACTGTGGAGATCATATAGGTAAATGTAATTCTACATTATATTTTTATTCTTATTTTTATTCTTAATTTCTTATTTTTGTTGACACTAATGCTAATGTTTCACAATAGTTGTAGTTCATAGAGCCTTTAGTGGTTCTATGAGTTGTTGATGGGGAGAAGAACACAATGGGCTACATATTTGAGGGCATGGATAGGGCCAAGGAGGCCGTTAGATCCATTTATGGGGGAGTTGATGATAAGTATTACCCCATTTGGGAAATCATTGATAGACGATGGCACCTCTAGCTTCACAAGCCCCTACATGCAGCTGCATATTTCCTCAATTCAGCATTCCAATTCTGCCCTAGTTTCAAGGTGGACGAGGAGTGGGCTCTACACATTCATAGAGCGGATGATGCTTGATTTTGGTGTTGGAGCACAAATAGTCACTGAGATTGAGATTTTTAGACTTTCACAAGGAGATCTCTTTGCATGAGATAAATGCAAGGCAACTTAGTTGACATTGTAGCTAGGTAAAAATTTATTAAGGGCATAATTTAAGTTTTAAAATTAAAACTTTTCCTTTTATTATATTATTACTAAATACTAAAACTTAAAGTTGGACAATGAGATTTTTTTTTCTTCTTCTCATCTCAGATGCATGGTGGGAAAGATTTGGTGCTAAGGTACCAAAATCTTTAGAGGATTACAGTTTGAGTATTGAGCCAACCATGCAGTGCTTCAGGTTGTGAGCGCTTCTTGGAGTATGTTTGAGCACATACACTCTAAGAAGCGCAATAGACTATTAGTGCAGAGGTTGAATGATCTAGTTTATGTTCATTACAACCTTTGCCTTTGCACATACAAATTTTGGGCAGTGACTTCTCACCCATCACACTAGAGGAGGTTGATCCACAATCAGATTGGATCACAAATGTTGAGGATAGTATCTTTAGTGATGAGGACCTTGATTGGGTTGATTAGGTGGATAGTGTAACGCCCCGTCGTGTGAACCCCAAAGGACAATTAAACAATAATTACTGCACAATTTATTTTTTTAAAGTTAACATAACATACATGTAATACACATTAAGTCATGACATGAATTTCATTTAAGTAGATTCATTAGCACATACATCCCTTGGGGTACACAAGGAGTCATTACGCGACTTAGATCCCCACAACGACAATAAAGAATAAAAGCCAAAGATATAATCCATAACAAAGTAAACATTAACAAATGTAACACATACATGATAATCATTGATAAGAAACCATCTGAGTACATAAATACAACATATGCATGATTAACTTAACACATTGAATAACAATTGCCATTAGCCACATAAGGTTTTAACGTTACATTACAATACAATGTTCTAGAGGTACAATGATACAACAGTGTTTCCAAACATAAATGGAAACCATACACAAGATACCATGATACAAAAAAATAGAGGATTACAAAGTATCTTGACTGGCTCCAAGACAAATACAACTTTGGAGTCGCCGCAACAGCACCAATCCGCACCTCTCGATCCTCGACTGGGGACCCAATGGGGTGCTTAGCACGTTCCACCCGACCACATGAGTCCGAAGACCCACCCCTCGTGCTAAGGGGCTGACAAGAAGAGTCCTCAACCAAGAACATCCAAACAGGGAACCACAAGACTCAACGTCATACAAAAGTATCATAACACTCAAGGATTACAATGACATAATCAACAACACCCAAGAGTCAACATAATAACTTAAAGTCATGAATCTCATCACATTCAACAAAACAATAACCAGTGAACAAGTAACCAAAGGAAGATCATGTAACACTTCCAAAACAAACTGAATTAATAAACATAATACAATTCCAAATTGCAATTAAACAACACAATAACATCATAACACAGTACCATAAGAGTACAAGGTCATAAGTCAAATATCAATGAGATCATACAAGACCACAAAGTACACCAAAGATGTATCAAGACAATACTCCAAAAATCAATATAAGTCCATTCAACCACAAACTAAACCAACTCCCATAATATACTTCCAGAGGAACACAATAAAATAAAACACATGGGCAACTAGGGGAGAGTGTCATCGCATAGTCCTACATGGGCTGTCCTGTGCTCTTCCTCCCAATTGGAGGCGCCGGTCCCATCTATGGCTGTCCTGTGCCCTTCCTCCCAACTGGAGGCGCCGGTCCATAGGGTGACTCATGCGGAGCCGTAAAACCTCTCGTGAAGACGAGGTCACGACCTTGCCAACCACGGCCTTCTTAGCCTTCCATTAGTCTGCGGAAGCACTAATGAAAACGAGGCATCCATTTTTTAAAATCTTATAATGATATTACTACCCAACCCTCCTAAGTTAATTATTAGGTTTTCACTTGATTACCAACTCACTCGTGGGTTATCCTGTGCCCTTCCCCTTAAACGGGGCACTGGCCCCCACGAGGAGCCACTCTCCCTAGAGACCCAACAACATAAAAACCAAGGGTTGTACCATCATAATTTGAACAAAGAATCACAACATAAAAGCATGCAAGGCATTACCCATTTCGCTAACAAGTACAAAATCAGAGTCTCAACAATTCTCGTACAACCCTTTCAAAATCCTGATACCAAAACACTTGCCACTTCAAGGGCACATAAAAGGAGAGACATTGACCAACAATAAAAATAAGCCTCTAGAAGATTCTCATAAAGTTTACACTAGGGTTTCCCCATCAAAGAACTGACAACAATAATTGCAAGGCCACAAGAACTATTTTCAATTCAAATATAATGAGTGAATACATCAAAATAAGATCAACAACTCCATTCAAACAACATCAACACTTCGATACGAACTAACTCGGAAATCCAAGGGAAACCTCTATTTCTCCTCTCGGAATACCCATAACTCAAAGAACTTTTCAATTTGACTCATTAACAACTCAAGCAGAACCATCAATCATGACAATGATAACATTAACCGATTTACCACTTAGGGTAAAGAACAAAAGAAAACATATGGGTTCCCAACAAATAGCAACATAAATTAAATGAGAGAAAATCTCCAACTCAAAATCAACTCACGAAAAGTCACATCGAAAGGGTCTATCAAAACAATCCATAAAACCACCCATTCATTCAATAAGAAGTAACTTGAAAAAAAATCTAAAAAGAACATTATTTTAAAGATCAATCATTTCCAACATTTAAGGATATCACAATATTGCGAAGTGAAGATAAAATCTAATGTTTTTAAGCCATAAGACACTAATCACAAGTATACTCTTCCAAACACAAATTAAAACAAATATATTCCAATTTACACATTATAACAACAATCTCCCTTCGAAGATCAACCCACTCAAACAAACAATTTGATCATGATATCAATCACAAGTATTTTCTAGGACTATTCTTATAGAAAACCCACAAATCAACTATTAAAAGAATATGAGGGAAATTGACTTAGAAAAGATCATCTAATTTTATTCATTTACATAAGCCCTTTGTTTAACTAAATATAATTAATCAAAAAAACATTTATCGAATCTACAATCATTCACTAGCCTTTATCGTAATACCCAACTAATTAAAATTTTCAAATTTATATACATCCATTTATCTTATAAATCAATTCTCCCACCTAAACATAAATAATCCTTATCACCAATATTATCTACATACATCAACAACATACAACTTAAAATCATATTAAAACATTTTCTTCAAACAATACTTTATTAAGTAAAAAGGAGAGTAATTTACAAATATAAGTTACATAAAGACAATACTAACTGTCTTTAACTAGTTTTAACATAGTTTTAACTGGCTTTTCCATAAAAGGGGTGATTCCTAACTTAAGACCGTATATTTCCAAGATCTCTCACTATACATATTGCTTGTAAGTGAATGCCTATCCTTGGCTTAAAACGGTTTCTTGCTGATGAACAGAAAGGGTTGAAGAATATATTAATTTTGGCATCACTGAAGATCTTCCCCTAAAAGTCTCCACCATTCATGTCAAATAATATACCTTGAACTTAATTCTCTTGGGTGACAATATTTAATTATAGTGTAGATTCTTAAGAAAGATTTTAAGTGAAGGCTCAATTCAATGAGCTAAAATTATCAATTCTGATTCAAAATGATGAAATGAATGCATGCAGTAATCTTTATATGAACTTATCAAAATATGCACCGAGAATTTGACACTAGAAAAATATTTAGGAATACAATTACCTCTATTATATACTACAGTTGCCATTTGGATATATAAGACTTGAGGAAAAATTGACTTGAAGGCACTCACTGTTGAGGAAGAGAAGAAGAAAGAAAAGAATCAAAGAGGTTATTTAATTCTGTACAATGCCTCAACTTCAAATGCTGTAACTGTGACAGGTTGCCAAGAATATTAGAAAGTGAATATTGGAATTTGGAAATATTGCCATCTACTTGCATTATTATCAAATCTCACACGTTATCCACAAGACAGAAGGGAAGGAGAAAGGTGAGGTGCAAATACGTGACTTAAGAGAAGGAGAATTAATGTACAACTTTTCCTTTTTAACCACATTTCTGTTTGCTGGCGAGTTTCCAGAGGCGCGCTCAAGTTTGAAGTTTGGAAATTAACCTTCACCACAATTGACAATATTTATTTTCGAGTGCAGCAACTGTGATAGATTGCCAGCAGAATCAAGCAGGTTATTTAAACCTTTAAACTTCCTATTATGTTCTAGTGCGCGACTGGGACCGGTTGACACAGAAATCACATAGATCATTTAAACGTTTAAACTTCCTATGACAGAGCAAGAGACCCAATTCGCCATGAAAGATTGTTTTGAGAGATGCGAACCATTTCCAACATTTTAAACGATATAATATTCTAGCGGCGACTATTGGTAATGCTAAATGAAGCAATCTAAAAAGAGACCATGTTTTAACAATTTACCAGCAAGGCATTTGGCCGCTACCTTTGCCAACAGCCTCTTTGCTTGCCCACGATGAAAGCGGTGGAACAGAGCATGAGCATCCCTCAAGGATAGAAGACAGAGGGATTAATTAAATATTTAAAAGAAGTTCTATCTTGTTCAAATGCGTTAGCTATGACAGGTTGCCAATACAACAGGGAGTCTATTTAATTCTATACACCCTAACCTATTCAAGCATTGCCGCAGTGATAGGTTGTGAATGGAACCCGGGGAATTATTTAAATACATACACCCTACCTTACAACTATATGCAGAGATAAGGTAATGGCCACTTGGTTTCATGACATACGCCTATGAATAAAATTGGAGAACAGTTGACAGATCAATTGCATTCAGAAAAAGCCGATGATGATGAGAACTAAATTACTGAAACATCAAGATTCAAATGACCTGATTGACATGCACACAAGAGATCATACAACTACCGAATTACCCTATATGACCCACAACCAACAGCCAGCAATTAGCATCCAGTATGAGGAATCGAGTGTCAATGTACTATCAGTCTTAAGCATAGCAATAACATAAAACACAACACACTAAATTCACCATACAAGAACCGAGAACTAACTATCAAATACTACCAATGTCGAGAATTGAGTTAGTCAATAACGAATGATAACCTCAGGCTTCAAGAATCTTACAAGTATCTACGCAATAAACCATACCTCCTTTATGGCGAAGAACGGAATAGAAGAGAGAAGTACGGTGCAGATCTCCTCCTCTGGAAAATATCTCCCTTTTTCAGACGATCCTCCCCTTTTCTTCATGACATTACCGCAACTTAGAGGATAGATCTCCACGCTTCATCTCCCATTTCTCCCCCCAAAGTTGTCTCTTGAATTCTAATTTATGAGTTTCACTGATTGAAAACTCTGCCTGGGAGGTGGTGAGACAGAGGAAGATAAAGCGTATACCATCTTTTCCAGCTTTCTTGCCCTTTCCCTCATCCCAAAATCTTATCACGATGCTTTATTATTTTTATTTTTTGCAATAAACTATTCTTTTTCCATTTTTCAACTGATTTCCTTGCTTTAATCCTTATTCAATCTTGAGTTCAAATTTTTAAATATTTTATCTACGTTAATATTTTCTCCATTTTAAATTTCTTAATTAAATTCACTCATTAGACAATAATTACTTTTATTAAATTCATTTACTTACAGTTATATTTCTTTCATCTTAAAATAAGAAATTTTCAATGATAATACAATCAACATTTATTATTAAATCTAGCTCTTTATTTGATCTCAAACCAAATCAAGTGACCTTAAAAATTAGATTAATTTGATAAATTACATCTAGTCATAATATTAGTGATATTGTCTAACATAAAAATCAAATTAAATAATGCAATCCCAAAATCCTCATGACCAAGCAAATCACCAACCATAAGTAACAAGCGAAAATGACATGGCCACCAAACAACCAACTTCCTAAATTTCAAGAATAACCAAAACGGAGGGGCATTACAAATAGAGAGGTAGAGGCAGTAGCCATGGAAGAGGAGGAGAATAGAGCACGACCAAACACCTTGGATGTTGGTGTGGGTGTCACTAAGACACAAGTAGAGATCATGGCTGCATCATCTAGGATCTATCTTAGATGCCCATGTAGGAGGGGTGAGTTATGTAGGCTCCTCTGAGCTAGACTTCTAACTTTTTTTTGATATGTTTGGAACTATTGATGCCATGGATTTCATATTACATGAGTATTGTATACATTTGACAATATTTATATATCTAATCATGTTATTTTCTTCAGCTAAAATTTGCGTTAATACTTATGTGATTGGTGTATACTTGTGTATGTGATCAAAGTAGCTTCTATTTGATAAGGTTATTGTGTCTTTAAGGTTTATTTATTAAAGGGTGCATGAAACAAGCTTTAAATCCTTAAAAATCTTTGAATTTCTTGGGTTTTTCAATTTGCCAATTGTTTGCTGAGTCTGGGTGTTGAGTTTGAGTTTGAGTCAAAAATTAGCTTGTTGAGTCTAAGGCGAGTCTAAGTCTTGTAACACTACATTAATTGCATTGTGGATTGATTTCTGGTTTTCCTATTCAATGTGTTGTGTAGTGTAAATTGTGTTGATAAGGTGATATTCTTCAGATTCATAATGAAAGTCATTCTTGTTGGGTTAAAATATGCACTGTGATTTTATCTGGCAGATTGAATATTTCGTGTAATCAGTGTTAGTTGCATTCAACCCACACATGCTCTTGGGATTTATATCAAGATGTGTGGAAATCTCTCTCTAGATTCTAAGAAGATCTTAGGCAGTAGGCCAAGAATCATTTTCTTGTAGTTGCCTCAAGGAAATGTCACTTTGAAGAAAAATTAT
The DNA here is from genome assembly GCA_007258455.2 of Sequoia sempervirens. Taxonomy (NCBI): domain Eukaryota; kingdom Viridiplantae; phylum Streptophyta; class Pinopsida; order Cupressales; family Cupressaceae; genus Sequoia; species Sequoia sempervirens. The sequence continues at coordinate 212,056 of VDFB02370788.1, forward strand.
ATGTTCCTCATTCTTGCAAGTATTAATATATGTTTCCCATTACATGATTATGGATTTATTTCTTGTTTTCTTATTCAATGTGTTTTGCATTGAAAAATTTGTTGGAAGGTGCTATTCTTGAATTTTTAGAATGTCAATCTTGTTGGGTCAAAATTTGAACTATCTTTACAACTTCATGTATGCACAAATCAGGAGGCAGATTTGATTTTTGAATGTTGGAGACAATTTAAGCCAACTTTTATTTAATTTTGTAATGATCACACTCTTGTATGACAGGAGATAGTTCATTTGTAGAATTAGATTAATTCTTACAACCCTCATCCTCTTGTCAACAATCCCATGGTAAAACTTGTAGAAAACAAACCATCTACTAGTGTTAGCAAGGCCAAAGTTGTAAAGTCAATTGTCTCAAAAGTTCAAAACCCAAGGTAATTACAACAAAATAGTCAAAACTCACCATGGATAAAATCCTTTTTAGTGTTCCTATTTTTGAATCTCCACCATTTTTTGAGTCTAGGAGTCAATAAAACCCAACAAATATCATATTGGTCTAGGGTATCTAGGTGTTGTGAACTTTCATATTCTAGAATATTCTAGACCAATCAAATTTGTGTTTGGAGGTATTTTGAACAACAATTGGGTCTTCACCTCTTTGTCAGTCCTATGAAATTGACATGTTGCCTAGTCAATCAAAATCAACTTGCACTAAAACCAATCAAGTCCAAACATGTTGTCATTGTGGACATTGAGGCCATACCTACAATGATTGTTTTGAAGTACATCCTTGTCTATCATGTGGTCAACATACACATTCCGCAAAATACTATTATGGTAGAGATATTCCTACCAAGTTAATGAGGCATATGCATTTTGGATGGATAGATCACTCTAGATGGAAAATGAAGGCTTGCCTATTGTCAAAACCCTATAGGAGAGTCTGCTATTTATGATGGCTTGTCTACTTATGATGTGGATGTTGTTGTCAATTAAGTTGATAATGAGCTTAGTATTGTAGATATTGTTGAGCATTGGTAGCAAAACTTATTAAGCTCATCTACTCATGGTGTGGATGTTGTTGTTGACCTAGTTGATGATGAGCTCAACATAGCATATATTGTTGAGTTTGGTACACATTCTATCTTTGTTATTGATACTTGTACTATTGAGTGTCAATGTACTGATAGAATTGTAGGATTGCATTCAATTCCCATAGAGGATAATTATGCATTTAGTTCGTATGGTGTTGGCAAGAGTAGTGACTTATTTTACATATGATTTGCCATTTTGATTGGGATATTGATGATGAGCACATTGAGGCAACTAGATATTTAGCTTAGTATAGTTATTTGAGGCTATGGATTTGTGAGCTATGAACACTTATAAACTCTTCCCATTAAGTCAAAAACATGAAAGAGTGGCCTAATGGAGACTTGTGATGAAAACCCAAGAGGGTGTCATTGAGTTGTGCATCTCCATACATAGATTGGCATATGTTCCTTTTCCAAGGTGGGGGGGGGGGTTTGCAGTAGCTCTCCACTCTCATCTTATTGGGAGGAACATCAAGATTCAGATTTTGAGTTCTTTGAGCATGGTTATTGGATACCTCTCACATTGTCCATTAAGGATTTTCCATTGCAGCTTATTGCAAATCACAACATATTGCCACTTATCACTATAGTTTATCTCAATAAGTAATGTTCAAATCAGCATTTGAACACTTGAGATTGCACACTACATTTTTGATGACTATGCATGGAGCAAGATCATCTTATGTCTTCATTTTTTACTCAGTTTTATTGCCACGAGTAGTTTTTATGTGTCAACATGCATCTTCATTTGAGAGCATTGTGGACAGTAAGTGGTTACATTTTCAGCTTGACAAAAAGTTAGATCATTAAGTGTATTCTTCGTCACACTTTTGGTTTACTCATGGGCACAATCACTTTGGGTTCTCTAGTTTTCAGGTGATATAGTGTAGCTGCAACACACTTTTGGACTACTCATGGGTGCAATCAGCTTGGATTCTCCAGTTTTCACTCTCTTTAGCACATTGTTTATTTTGAGCATCTTCTGCATTGCAAAAATTGTAGAGACAAAACAACTCATTAGACTTAGCATTGCATGGGGGATGAAAGGATTAAGTTAATTCTCCTCAATTAACATTCCTAATCCTAAGTCTCATATTCACCACTTTAATGTTTGTGGTTTTGTTTTATTGTAAATAATGCACCCAAAAAGGAAGTTAAACAATCATCAATTGACCAAAGAGTCTTATTTGTGGTTATTCATGCTTGTATGCATATGTGCATTGAGAAAGAATATGAGCTTCATTGAATACTTTCTTCTTGTCTAATTTATAGTCTATTTCATTTTGTCAATCTTTCCATGCATTTCATTCCCAATCCTATAAAGAGCATACCCAACAAAAAAAGATAATTAGAAATATCTCAACCAAGCAATTGCAAAGTCAACAAAGGCAACTCCACTAAATAAAATAAATAATTAATATAACAAATATCTCAAAAAAGCCATATAAACACACATGAAGATATGAGGTGGAATAAGAATGACACCATCCCCAAAATATCTAAAAATAAATATCTAAAATCAACTTGGGTCAAATAGGAACTTCCAAGGATTTTAATAAAAAATAAATATATAATTCATATTTAATTAAAGATAAAATTACTTAAAATAATTAAAGGAACTTAAATTTCAAAATTAAAAATTCGGATTAACACATTACTCCATTCCAAGAAATGTGGAAAACATCACACACTCACATAAATGGAAAAATAACCATGGAGATACAATCATACATACTCACAAGAGTCACTAAGTTCCTCATGACCAAAATAACACGACATACTGATTTAAACATGGGTAGAGATCTTGAAACTCCACAAGGTGAAGTGAGATGGATTAATGATCCATAATAATCTACTCATCATGTCTCCCATTGGCCAATCACCTATTAAAGTCTTGCACACTCAATGTGCACATTAAATCTTATCTCATACATTATAGTTGAAGCAACAATTAGACCAATATATCATGTTCTCATACATGGAAATCAAGGCATGTGCAACATCACAAAGCATTTTATATAATAAACATAGTCATACAATGGAGCCTAACAATCAATCATATTATGAACACCCTACATAATTAGAATTACGTCATAACTCAATGTGCTTATCACAATTAGTCTCATAATAAACATGACATTCACCAATCAAACTCGTACAAACCCAACAAATGGCATCACAATAGCCATACATAGCCCTCAATCACCACATGGATACAATTATGAACATATGGTCAATACAAGGTATAGGTTAGCACATACATGATCATAGACATTCCGCATTAATCATCTGTTGCATACATTAACATAGATCATCTATTTATCAATATGAATTGAAAACATGCTAAAGCACAAGCATCATAATTAATCAGGATAAGATAAGGGTCAAAGAACAATTTGGCTTGTTGTTCGTGAATTTTGACAACCCATTTCAATTTTTCAAATTTACATATGAACATATGAAGTGATATCAAGTGCTACTTGAGTCATTGAGTCATGCTTAATTTGTGTCAAACTATATGTTGAAATTAGTCAAGTTGATTATGGGCAAAGGTTGGTTTTCAAAATGGGGCAAAAAGTTCAACGAAAAAGGGCATATTTTCTTCTTTGGCGGGATAGAGTTAGCTTGTGCACGAGTAGTTTGATGCCAAGTTGCATGCCACCCTTGCAAGTCGGCAAATAACAAAAGGTGGGATTGTGAAGTTGAAATGCATCTTAGTAGGTGTTGGTCAATTGCCTATCAACCTCATGCCCTATTAAAAATAAAAGAAAATGCAGAGTGATGAACTTCCCTAACATCTCTACATGCATTGTTTTGTTGCCCTCATCCCAACAACTTGGCACATCTCACATAAATTGTGTAGGTAGAATTTTCAAGCATCCATGCACAATTTTTTGAAGCCACTTATATGTCCTTGCACCTTGCAAGCTTGATAAAATGTTCAATAGTGGAGTTATAACATGCATTTACAATTCAAAAACATGCATAGTTTAAAAAGTGTGGGGCAGACTTATGATGCTACCATGTACTCAAACTTCCGATTGACAACATGTTCCCACATCTTGCAAGCTCACATTATCCTATGTTTTTAGGTTTGCACCCGTCATTTGCATCCATTGCATGTGTGCTCATGAAGCTTGGAAACCTACCAATATAAGGCACAAAAAGCAAGAACCATAAGTGTACACACATGTGGAAAGGGGCTTTATAAATCAGTTTGTTGCTTTCATTTGAAGACTCGTTTTTTCATTCCCTTGCCTATTCAATGCATCTCAACCCCACAAAACCCTTTTCCATTGCTATTCTTTAGCACACTTGCAAGTTTTTCTTCCTGTAGATCCCTCACGCTTGTCACAGTTGTATGACTTGCTCAACAAGAGTTTTGCAATTGTACAAGCTAGGATCTCCACAAAGTTGGGTGTTTTCTTATCTACATGTGATGCACACTCCAAGTGCTAGTTCTCCTTTGTTCTACTCTTTTTCTTTTGTGCCTTTTGTAAATTTTTAAGATTGCATCACAAGATTTAGTGAATAAGGTTTTGGAAATTCTTGTATTTTTTTATTTTCCCATAGGAAACCCTATTTATTTCTCTCTCACAATGAAACTTATTAGTATCTTGTGAGAATTGAAGGCATACTTGTAAAGCGATGTATCAAACCCTATTTCTTGCCCAAGGCATCTTTGACAAGCATGTGAACTTTGGTTAGTTTTGCACACAATTTGCCCAATTGCATTTCATTTGTGCACTCTCACCTAACTCCTTGTTGTAGATCTTTGGGCTCACCTTGCATTCATTGAAAATAGCGCATTTTTGCTTGCACTTCGCAACCCCATAATTCTTGTACCTAGGATTTGTGAACTCCTTGTACATATTTGCAAGGAGTTGCTAACTACTTGCTTGCTTCCATGCCTTGGAGCTTTGCCAAGCTGCATTTTGAAAGGCCTTTCCCTTGCATTGCTCATTCAACGTTGCACTTTGTAGTTTTTCTCTATCTTGAGCATTTTTAAAGCTCTTTTGCTGGTCTAATACTCAAAGAAAGCTCCATTATATATGACATTTCCCAAATCCAAATAGATGAAGAATGAGTTCAAAGAGGTTTTTTCCCTTCAAAGATCACTTCTGAACTTGTAGATATCAAATACCAATTTAGGGCATGTTGACATGGTAGATTTCTTCAAAATGATGTATGATACAAAGAACAAAATTGCTTGTGCTAAATGCATTGTTGATAGAGGCATTACACAAATTGTTGCTTTTCCTATGTTAGTTCAATCCCTTGATTTGGTGATGACTTGCGCCAAGTACTATGATCCTCAAAACAGGGGCATTGTGGGCCCTTCAAACAAGGTGATCCTCAACAAATGCCTTTAGTGGATAGAAGAAACCTTCAAAATTCCAACTCATGAAAATTATGTTACTTTGATGGTTGATTCTAGTTCAAGATTGTATGAGAAAAATCCCATCTTTTGATTCTAGTCTTGTGCTATTGGAAATAGAGAATATCTTCTACAAGATTGCCAAAGAGACTTTACCAAAGTGACTTCCAATTGGAAATAATTAACATGCAGTATAGAGTCATCTTTCAATATATCCTAGACCTTCATATAGCTGCAAAACACTTTAATTACTGAAGAAAATATGAATGATCAATGCCTCGCTTGGTGATAGTCTCACATCTAGTTTTTGGCTGCAACAAAGAAAAAAAAAATGGGCACTTGGGTGGTATTTGAAGAGGCCATCTAGGAGTTCTTTTACCCTATTTGGTATAAGAGGAGTTTCTTGCACATTGGCTCCATGTATTCTGAGGGGTTGGATGGTTAGTCCAATAGCAAATTGATCAAGCTAATCACCTCTCATCAAGTTGGAGCTATTAGATGTTGATGATGTCCTTTGTATCAGGTTTGTCTCAAGTTTGTTTTATCATCTTTAAAAGGAGTTAAATGTTTCACCACTACTCCCATAGAGCATGCTTTCCAACATGTTTTGATATCAGATCTCAAATTGCATTTCGTATCTCAGATAAACATTTCATCTATGGCAGATCATCTAACCATGCCTCCTTTCATTGAGGGATGGGGAATTCTTTATAGAGTGTCAATGGGAAGAATTGTTGTCCTTACCACAAACACATTCAACATTTCTAAGGTGAAGACCTTTCTAGCTGAGCAAAAGCTACAAATTGGCGATTCAATAATTTACGTATCTGATCTGAACACTTCAAATTGTCTTTCTACTCTCATGGTCAATGGCTATTCAAGAAACAATAGGGAAGTTTTTTACTTATACCTTTCAAGCATAGATTGGTGGAACTTATCCTTGATAATGGGAACCAGAAAAATCCAATCTCTCACAAGTTGGTGGACAATATTCAATTTCCTACTACATTGCATACACACCTACACCACTTTAGATGGGTGAAGGAGGATCAATCCATGGTCTTGTCTGCATGTGTTTGGTTATATTTTCCATTGAGCTATTCTATGACACAATTCCTTGTGGCATCACTCCACTTGGTTACTGCAATCTGAGACTTGGAGCACCTTATTGATACAACCATAAGGATATCATTGATGGATTCCACAAGATCTATGGACTAGAAAAAGGCCTGTAAAATGTATGAATTCACTTCTATGTTAGTCCTTGCCTCTTTGGTAGGTTAGCAGTTAAAATAATTAATTAGTTTATAATCTTTACTCTTTGTATCATTCAAGAAGTTAAGACTAATAATGATTACAAGCATGCCCCCCCCAAAAGAAATCAAATCTTTGTTTAATATGTATTCTGATTCTCATGTTTTTGAGGATTCAAAAGGGCTTTATACGTTAAGGTGCATTCAACATTCTATAAGTTGTGTTAGGTTCTTGATTTCCTTATCCACCACCTTACTGTACTACACCCATTGTGTCAGAACCCTGGTGGTTCTCAAATTCAAAACCCTAGCTGAGATTTGATGTTTTTGCAAATTTTGAGATTTTTGTATTTTTTTGAGTTTTCAGGCAAAAATGTAAATGCTGCGATTTCTCTTTTAAATGCTAATAAATTCATAATAAATAAATGGCAACCAATTAAGCTTTGAAAATGCTCAGGAAAGTTAGGCGCACCAATTCATTTCTCTTTTAGATTGTTTACAAAGGTAAATAACAACATATAAATGAAATACAGACTTATTTCTAAGGAACCTGATTTCCTTCTCACAGCCGCCAGCAGCAATAAGGTAATAGTACGGCTGAATGGTTGAGTGCTCCTTCGTCCACTGAGAACGTTGCAAAAAACTCCAATGACCAAAGCTCTGTGAAACCCTCTGTGAATGACTGAAGATGGAATGCGTTTTTTCTCTGAGAAGGTGGTACGGCCTTGAAGGTACAGAACAGTACGGCCTGTTTGCAGCAGCAAAGAGAATGGTACGGACTTCAAGAAAATGATGCCTGATCTCTAAATAGAACCTTCTGATGAAATCGCCCTGTCTCTCTGATGGTTTCCTCTGTGTATCTCTGAATGAATAGCTCAATAGTCTCAAACTGTGATCTCTGGTTGAAATCACCAAGTGCAAACTTCAGCTGGTATTTCACAGCCTCAGACTGCCTGATCTCTGAAGAGTTTTCGTTCTTCAGAAACGTTCGTCTGCCAGAAACCCTAAGGTTTGCAAACTCCAATGCTCAGAGCAAAAGACAAATTAGAATAACATTTCATAATGGTTCGATTTGTCTTGACTGCAAAATATATAGTCTCCTCAATAAAATTCGACCCAATGCACTTTTAATTAATCATTTAAATTAAATGATTAAATTCGTCTTTTTAAGACTTAGGAGAAATCAATTTAATAATTGGCACTTATTTTAATGAATAATAAATATTCATTAAATCAAAAATCAACACTTTATTATAAAGTAAAAATAAATACTTTATAACAGGCCAAATTAATTAAATAATTTAATATTTCAATAAAGTGACTTTAATATAAAGTCAAGTTATTAAATATTTAATAACTCATTAAATACTCCTTATTTCTCCGTCAAATCAACCAACTGCTGAACTGGGTCGAAACTGAGCTGAATAACTGCGCCAGGTGCCCTGCCCGAAATAGCAGCTTCCGTCTGACCTAACTTTCTAAAAATAGAAAGTTCTCTGAAAAAGCTCTCTGGAAGATTCTGCGAAGGCCCAACCTGACACACTGCAATTCTGGAGCTGTCAAACACTGGATAACTGCCTCCGATGATCCTCTGCACACCCTGTCAGCCTACGAGGATCGAAATTATAGGCTAACTCCTCGACAAATAGTGTCAGCTAAAACGGGGACATGACAGTCCGCCCTCCCTGAAATTGCTTGTCCTCAAGCAATCTCTGCAAATACAGCTGCACTGCACCACCTGGATCCCATGGAAAGTACCGGACAATGTTCCTGCTGGCCACAACGAGCTCCTGTAACTCCCTCAACTGATCAGCAAGAATAGGAGACCCTTCCCTATTAACCTCAGTGCGGTCCGGCATAGGATCAAGACTCTCAGAAGGAGGCAAGTCAAACGACAAGCAACACTTACCCCTCAAAACTGCACGAGATATACTATCATCCAGCATATCAAGTACGTGCATACTAGAACTGTGCAACTGAAACAAACTGTGTACATGCGGATCAATCATGAAGCCATATGCACTCTGCACCATATACACACTGTGATACTCCTCCGTGAGCTGAGTCTGAAACCCTAGTGCACTAGTAGGATCCCAAACGCTATCATCACTCTGCTCAAGACCAGGATCAGGTGGGTTACCCATGTCAAACTCAAAGAGTGGGTTGTCGTATGAAGATATAACATCTGTCTCAAACAATGGATTGGTCACAAACGGAACCAAACCACTGGGCTGATCCCAAACGACTGCCTCAGAACCCCCGGGGTACTGAGCATAACCGTGCATGGTCTGCACAAAATCCTCCTCTACCTTCGCGCTCTTCCCACTAACGATAGAGATAGAACGAAGGCAGCCATCTGTAATACCCCTCAACACATATTTCTTGCCCTGTACCTCAAATCTCATCTCCATTTTAGGCAAGTTGAGGGTGAACACACTGATATCCTGCAGCCATCTCATACCCAACACTAAATCCATCCCTCCTAAGTTGACTACATAAAAATCTGCCTGCAACTCATAATCATTCAGCATGAGAGTGAGATTACAAATCCGTCGAGTGCAAGTGAGTGTATATCCATCTGCCACCCGAACTCTGAATCCAGCGAAATCCTCTGTCTGGAGCCTACACCTGCTGACGAAGCTCTCATCAATGAAATTGTGTGTCGCTCCAGTGTCGAGCATAGCAATACATCGCTGTCCCTCCACTGATCCCCTGAACCTGAATGAGTCATCCCGTACACTAGTAGATAATACCAACGGGGATAAGTTGGCATCGGGCCCAAACTCCGTAGAGGCATTCCCTGCCTCTGCATGTTCTGAAACAACCTGCTGGTCTGAATCATCAGACTCGTCATCATCATAGTAAACCCACATGGCACGGTTGGCTCTGCCCTTCGGTCTCAAAGGACAATCGTGCTCCTTGCTGTAGGGTGCTTTGCACCAATAACAAAGTTGTTTCTTCCTGCATTCCTCCCGAGTTGCATCATCAATTCTCGCAACTGGTTTCCTTTTAGGCTCTGCAACTGGTGTATGACTCTCCTCAATAGGCAAGTTATTTGTTTTAGGCGGAAATTGTTTCTTCGGAGCAGCAAGCTCCATACTCCTTGCCTTTCGCATCGCCTCCTGAAGTGTAGTCGGATCAAACGCCTTGACCCAACCTCTCATGGGTTCTGTCAAACCCTCAACAAATAGTATGATAAGTCTCCTTTCCGAAATCCCTGTCACCATGACGGCCACTCTCTGAAACTCGCCAATGTATGAGTCCAAGCTACCTGTCTGTCTGAGCTGAGCCAACTCTCTGAAATACAACTCTGGATCCTTCCTATCAAATCTTTCTATCAATCTGCTCGTGAACTCCTGATAGGTATTAACTGCATGATGGCCTAATGTGTACATGCCGTGGTGCCACCAATCATGCGCCACTCCGTCCAGATGTAAAGTGGCAAATTTAATTGCCTCATCCTCCTGCATAGGTCTAAGTGACAGATAGTTGTCCAATTTCTGGACCCATGACCTAGCTGATGTCTTTTCGGACCCGTCAAAATACGGCAGTGTAATCTTGCTCACAGCATACTGTAAATCTCTATTCACCTGTGGCTGCTGCTGCTGATGCTGTGGGGGTCTACGATCAAATCTACCTCCTCCTCTGGGTTTATAGACATCTATAAACTCATGAAACGTAAGTGCCTGCCGGATCTCAGGCGCTAAAGACATGTACTCGCCATGAAATCTCGTCAAGTCTGCCACCGACATGCCGTTCTGTGGCTGGAAGTCCTGATGATGCACCTGATGCTCTGCTCCTGGAGTCTGAGGTGGAGTATCTCTGGGTAAGAAAGTAGGCTGACCTGGCCTACGCTCCTGATAGATCGGTAACGGCTGCCTAGGAGCTGATGCCAATGGCTGATCCACCGGAGTGGTCCCGCTCGTCTGTCCAATCTGTATGAAATGAGGTCAGGTGGGCGCATAATCGCCTAATAGTACCATCAACCGCATATCATATCCATCATGTTGTCGCGGTTCCGCCTAAACTCCTCATATCGCGAATATCACTCCTCGCAGATGTGCCTTCCCCGATCCCTCGCGAAGTCTCGGGAGGAAGTCTTCACGACCGCCATTAGGGTAACATCGCTTTCACTAACAAGCTCGAACCGACTGCGGAAACCAAGCACTCCTGATACTGTCTGACCTTCTGGAATCGGAGGACCTGTCCAGTCTTCGTCTTTGCCTGTCCCTACACCTCTGGTATACTGAATAATGTCTTGGTTCATAAAAGGCAACCCCAGAAATGCACTGTATTCTGAACAATCACTGAAAAAGCACAGGATGGCAGGAGATCTGTGCTCTGATACCACTGTCAGAACCCTGGTGGTTCTCAAATTGAAACCCTGATGGATTTTTGTTTGTTTTGCAAGTTTTTCGTTTTTTTGTAATTTTTGAGGTTTTCATGCAAAAATGTAAATGCTGCGATTTCTCTTTTAAATGCTAATAAATTCATAAAGAATTCATACAAGCTTGGAAAGTACAAAAATTGTTCAGAAGAGATAGGCGTTTCATTTATTTCAATTCCAGAACAATTACAATGATGAATACGGAGCTATAAATGAACTACAATAAATTTATTAATGAAAAAACCTGATTTTCTGTAATGGCGGCTGCAGCAATAAATGCTGAGTACGGCCAAGGAATAAATGACTCCTCCAGACTTGAATACAATGCAGGATCTCCAGGAGAAGACCAAGATAAAAACCCACGCCAAGATTGAGAGCCAGGAACTGAAAGCCAGTCAAGAATCTCTGAAAGAAAAGTACGGCCTGTTTGCAGCAGCAAAGAGAATGGTACGGACTTCAAGAAAATGATGCCTGATCTCTAAATAGAACCTTCTGATGAAATCGCCCTGTCTCTCTGATGGTTTCCTCTGTGTATCTCTGAATGAATAGCTCAATAGTCTCAAACTGTGATCTCTGGTTGAAATCACCAAGTGCAAACTTCAGCTGGTATTTCACAGCCTCAGACTGCCTGATCTCTGAAGAGTTTTCGTTCTTCAGAAACGTTCGTCTGCCAGAAACCCTAAGGTTTGCAAACTCCAATGCTCAGAGCAAAAGACAAATTAGAATAACATTTCATAATGGTTCGATTTGTCTTGACTGCAAAATATATAGTCTCCTCAATAAAAGTCGACCCAATGCACTTTTAATTAATCATTTAAATTAAATGATTAAATTCGTCTTTTAAGACTTAGGAGAAATCAATTTAATAATTGGCACTTATTTTAATGAATAATAAATATTCATTAAATCAAAAATCAACACTTTATTATAAAGTAAAAATAAATACTTTATAACAGGCCAAATTAATTAAATAATTTAATATTTCAATAAAGTGACTTTAATATAAAGTCAAGTTATTAAATATTTAATAACTCATTAAATACTCCTTATTTCTCCGTCAAATCAACCAACTGCTGAACTGGGTCGAAACTGAGCTGAATAACTGCGCCAGGTGCCCTGCCCGAAATAGCAGCTTCCGTCTGACCTAACTTTCTAAAAATAGAAAGTTCTCTGAAAAAGCTCTGGAAGATTCCCGCGGAAGGCCCAACTGACACACAGCAACTGGAGCCAAACACTGGATAACTGCCTCCGATGATCCTCTGCACACCCTGTCAGCCTACGAGGATCGAAATTATAGGCTAACTCCTCGACAAACAGTGTCAGCTAAAACGGGGACATGACACATTGAGAGGACTAAGATAGAATGCTAAACCAAATAGTTATTCGAAGAGGGTAGTAACTGGCCTAACACTTCTCTTTGTGCATCTAATGCTTTAGTAGTGTCAAAGGAGCATAGTGGCGGTCAGTTAGTCATAGGTTATTAAGTTCTAAATAAAATCATTGCGAAGAAATAGTACCAACTCCCTTGGATTGACATTCTTCAAGACCAACTTTAGGGTGCCAAGTAACATCAAATTTATTCTCAGATATCACCAAATTCTATGGATTCTTGTGATGTCTAAGGGACAACTCTCAAGACCAAGTTCTGCCAATGGTTGGTTATGCCTTTTTTCCTAAGTAATGCAATTGCCACTTTCATATATCAAAGGAGTATTGCCAACTGGGAATGCTTAGCATCACTGAATCTATAGCACATAACTTTGTCAGTGGCAACACTTGCTTTGATTGCTCCATTAGTTGCTTTGTCCTCACTTGCAGAACACCTAATGGTAATGCAATAGTCTAGCTCCTCTTCAATCTTTCCACACATATCTAGTGGTGTCAACTCTGACACAGCTGTTTAGAACTGCCACTAAGTGACACCTACATTGGAATCTCATCATTGGAGTTAATATTCATCCTTCTTCCCCTTGTCATTTGAACTTTGATTTAGTTTTTGGTGACAATGGAATCTCATCATTGGATCTAACATTCATCAGAGCCGCAGGCAGTCTTGTACTTGCCCAACTGCTCCTTCACCATCCTCATGTATTTTACTGTAAACTGATGTTTGTACAAAAGAGAATGTAGAAGTTAGTGGTAGATAGGAGGATAACTTAAGCATTCAATACATTGACCCCTCTTGGATCATGTACAAGATTTGGATACAATTCTCATTGAAGCATCTAACTTGTTATGTTTATCTTTTTTCCCCTTTTCATTTGAACATTGACGTATTTTTTGGCTTCCATCATTCATAATTTATGCTTCTGCCATAGCTCATTTAGTCTACAAAGTGTGTCCATCCATTGGGTTCCATCCTAGGTTCAGACCATTGAGAGGCTATTTGCATGTGCTTGGCCTTTATCTAGCCAGCATACATCTGCAACCTTCTTTATATATTTGACCATTCTAATAAAGTGCATACATCATTTCTTAGGTGCAAAAAATTGTTTATATCATGCAAAAATTAGGGACAACATCCTCTTATCTCCTCTCGTGGAATTATTCATGTCATTGTAAATCCTACAATTGTGCAGTGTAATGTCCCCAATTTAGCCCTACACTCTTCTTTTGGATTTTGCCTATTTCCGGAAACTTGTAGGCTAAGTAAAATTGGAAATTAGGGTTTCCACTTTTAGATGCAATTTTGAAGGTTTGCATGTGTGAGTTTTTGACGCATGTCTGCTGGAGCTTTCTGGCTTTTTGGAGAGCTTCAAGATGAGGTAACATGCATGTTAAGATAATGACATGCATTTTTGGCAAATACCTTGCATGTAGGAAAGGTTTTTGGGTTTTTCTGGGTTTTTAGAGACTTCCAAGGTGGTGTGACATGCATCTGAATCTGACAACCTTTCTGTGCACTTACTATTTATAGTAAATCATGATGGCTGCTCAGTTTGTGTTCAGAAGTTATTTGGAAACACTTACTATTTATAGTAAGTCATGATATTGCTCAGTTGGTGTTCAGAGGAAGTTTTGCAAACTTACTATCTATAGCAGTTTGCTATTTTTGGTAAGTCTATTTTTAGTGGTATCATTCTAGCAGTAGCTCAATCATCTACAGTTCAGTGTGGCTGATCAATTTGGCCTTCTGTTGAGTTTGAAGTGAACTTACTATTTTGAGCATTTACTATTTTTAGTAAGTCCATTTGTGGCAATGGCATCATCATCAGTTCGGTTTAGCTCAGCAAATGTCAGTTTGCTATTTTTAGCAATTTATCCATTGCAGTTTGGGTGTTGCTCTTGGCTACCTCCTTGGACTGAGTTCTAGACTTAGTCAAATTTTTATGTTTTGCAGTTGTACCCCATGCCTAGTCAATGAACTTTAAGTTGTTTTTAAAGTGGGGTCACGAAGGGGGACACCTCATTAATGCACTTTAATATTTTATTAAAGTTTTATTATTTCTTCAAGTGGGACAACTTGGGAATAATATGAGGAGTTTTTAATATTTCAAAATGGTTTTTGAAGTGGATGCCTCTTGGAGAAGTTGGAGAGTTTCTTGGTTGGAGGTTACAGTCTATTCATCTCCTCTATTGAAGCTTATCTATTGATGCCTTGCTCATTCATTCTTATGCTTGAAGATTATTGTAAAGTTATGCTGTTGGATTGAATCCAGAACCTAGCTAAGGGGAAGCTTAGCAAACACTTCATCCTTCGGGCTTGAAACTATGGCTTCGTAGGTGGTTAATTGAGATTGTGCTTCACACAAAAGTGCAGATTGGGCATAAATTCTGACATTGTTGGACAGGTTGCTGCTGTAAAACCTGTTATTTCACTGCTAGTTATACATGGTTGAAGCAATGATTCACTGATAGCTTCGCTATTGAATTTAATTTCATTTTGGGTATTTGTTCATGTTGTTTGACTGTGAAGGGCGCCTAGATTGGAGAAGTTTCAGATTTTATTTCGAACTGTGGAATTTTTAGCAAGAGGTCGACCTCCTTGGTAGGGCCGCCTCTTTTGATTGCTGCATTGCAATTCGTGCCATCGGTTATTGTTGTGTTTGGCTTGAATTTCTTCTTGGAGTTTGGATGCTTTGCTTCTAGTTGTTGTTTGTCTATGGTTTGGAGGCATTCCGAGCTGTATCGGAGAAGATACATCCATTTCAATGAGTTTCAATGTTGCTGGTCTGATTTTCTGTTCATACTGTTTCTGATCAGACTTAGTGATTTTAGCATAATTGCTGGTTGAGCTTAAATTTCATATCATTTTTGTATTGTAAATGTTAGAGGTTTACTACTCTAACCATTGGATGATTTTGGAAGCATATCTTTTGATGATTGTAGCTGAAAGTCAATATTTGTAAAGCTAGTTAGTAGTACTAACAGCTGTTTTTATTATTGCTGCAAATTATATGTTTGTATACACTCCCACGAAGAAGTGGTTGAGTTAAATAATCTTTCTTTCATTCTTGTTAATTTTTTCCCACGAAATAAGTGGTAGAGTGGAAAATATTCCCCTTGCTAAATAAGTGGTAGTGTGGAATTTCATGTTCGGTTATCCGCTGTAATGTCCCCTTCTCATCAGTAATCTGTTCTGACACTCATCCGCCTATTCCGGAAGCCTGTAGGCATGTATGAGGTAAAATTAGGGTTTCCAGTTCTGAGGTTCCTCGGCATTTTCTGAGAGTTTACTATTTATAGTAAATTCTATTATAAGCAGTATGGAGTTTGTCAGCTTTCAGTACTTCATTTTCAGTTGGAGCATTTATTTGCAGTTCTTATTTGACCTCTTAAGGCATTTTTATGTTAAAATAAGGCATTAAGGTTATATTATGCAATTGACCCCCTTGGCCTAGATGAACAACTTTAAGTTGTAATTAAAAAGGGGACTTGGAAGGGTGACGCCTTCATGAAGAGGTTTATTATTTTATTATGAACATTTTCCTTGGGAAAAAAGTGAACGCCACTTTATAAAATGAGAATTTTGAAATAAAGTGAAATTCTCCTTAAGCAAATTGGACGTCATCTTGAGAAGATGATTGTTTTGGGAATTTGAAGGGTCTCCTGTGTCTTTTGGTCTGCTTCTCAGGAATTTGGAGAGTTTGTGTGCTCTTATTTATTGAAGGTTTTTGCTCTAGCTTTTCATCCATGAAAATTATGCTAGAGTTATGCTGTCGGAATGACAATTGATATATTGCTTCGAGGATGTCAACCTCCTAGCCTTTCGTCCAATTTCGTGTTTGCAATATAACACCTAGTTGGCTACATTGCTGCTTCTCAACATCAGACTAGCAGATTGAGCTCATTTGAATGAAGAATTCTGGAGATTTTGGCAATTTTGGTTTGCTGTTTCATCTACTGCTGAAGGTGATTTTTATTCATAGTTTATTTTCCAGTTTGAATTTGGTTTGGGTACTTCACCAATCTATTTGCTGTCCTTGGGCGACCCTTCATGTTAATTTTGGGAATTTAATTGCAAGTGTCTGATTTTTAAATGAAAATCGCCCCTCCCAAGAGGGCCGTACCTTTCTAAGAACATTGGGAATTGTGCAAGTTTATATAAGTTGGAATTTGCTGCTGTTTGGTGCTTGGAATTTGGGCGCCTACCTCCTGAGAGACCTTTGCAAAAGACTTCAATCAATTCGGAGGTGAAATGAGTGAGTTATGAGTATTTTACTGATTTCCAGTTTGCTGATATGAATTTCCAGAACTTAGGATTTTACATCAGATTTATAAGCTTCCTGTTTTAATCATATTTCTGTCATTGGAAAGCAAAGAACATTATTGGAATTCATTCTTATCTTCTTATCTCATTTCTCTATCATTGTAATTCATGTTTTTGCAGTCCTTTGAATTGTAAGGTTTTGATTAGTAGTACTAATCTGACCCATTATTATTGCTGCAACTACTTGATTAAATTCTAAGTAATTACCCCTGGACGGTTTACCGCCAGTGCGGAGAAAGAATTTGTTATATCATTGTACCCACTTTCAAGTGGTGAATTCCCACAATTCTGTGGATGCCCGCCGCAGCGGATGAATTGTTTAAATTGTAATCTTTTCCCCCCACTGTTTGGTGGTAGTGTGGAAATGTTCACCATGGCTGGTTATCCGCCTATCAGTTTCTAGTTTTTCAATTCAACACTTCGTCATATGTTAGCACCTCGCCCTCAGTGGGATCTTGAGTGCACATTCTTGACGTTGAGTAATTTTCATTTCAAGTTCAGTTTTCTATTTGGAGCTAACACTAACCGAGTTGATTAAGTGCTGGTTATGTGTGTTAATTCATCGAAAAAAATTGGTTAGCATATTTCATCCGCCTATTGTATTTACTTACATTCATGGTCGGCCAGCCGCCTACAGTTGCTTTGTAATTCTTTCCAGTTGCTAACGATCCCTGGAACCACATGCTATCACCTCGCCCGCTTAGGGATCTTGGTGAGGGTTATTTTACAAGCTAGTTTGTATTTGATGCTAACGCTAATTAGTGGTTTGGTGCTGGTTTTTATTGTGATAAAATCGGAAAAAATTAAGGGGAATACTACATGCAGTCACTGGAGTATCAATGATTGCATGTAAGACTAACTGAGGAAGATTACTTAGTTGAAGCTTCACTGGCTGTTTGCATCCAGCACACATCTTCACCCATTATTATCTATTTGAGCATGTTAATGAAGAGTGTAACATTACTTTTTAGTTAGCTAATTCTTTATTGTCTCCAATAATCTAATTTTCTTGTTTTTGTGTGAGGATATATCATACCAAGCGCAAATATGTAGATTTGGGAATATAATCTTCACAACGAAACATACAAACAATGGATATAGAAGAACCGACTCTTAGAAAGGGATATGCAGTTCTTAAAGTATACTTTCTTCTAGTGTTCTGAGATCAGTAAGATAGGTTAATGTAGCATGCCTTTCTGATACATTCTTCATTGTGATGTGAGACCTCGATACATTTGTGGTTGTGTGTACACAATCATTTAATAAGTTTGTAAAATAGGTGATAAACCCCTTTTTGAAGAATTGGTTAGCTCAAGTATCAGGGAGGTTACATTTTATTTATGATTATCAATTAGGAATGTATTACAAATTTGTGCATAATTGCTTGTCCTCAAACCTACCACCCAACATTCACGTTCTCTTTTCCAATTTAAGTTATCAACTTGCATCCTTGGGATGTCATGCTAGAGTTCAGTTTTGTATTTTTCTGAATAGAATCCTTGTGTTTATATGTTCTTATAATGCATAATAAATGATAAACATTTATTGATTTTCTTTTCTTTCTGTGTTGACCAAAGTTTTTGAGATTGTGGTGTGGTATCCCATTTGGTCCACAGTTACGTTCTACTATGTTGTATGCAGTTATTAGTTACATCATTATGGACATACTATCACTATGTGTCAGATGCTGGTGCAGTTTTTTGTCGTCCTGTTGTTCAATTATATGATGAACACCCTACATATGTTTAACATCATTGTCAACTCAATAGCATAGTAACAATGAGCACATTCCCACACAGAGGATGATGTTTGAGCTGCAAATTTACCTTGGTGGAACAAACATTTTGATAATTTTGGGAAAGAGGAAGCTAAAGACATTCAATGTCCCTTGACAACTATCATGGAGTGGAGAACTGGAAATTTAATTGTGGTTCATTTATCAAGATTATGTACATGATTTCATCAAATTAGAGGAGCAAGTGTGTGTAATTGAAGAAGTGGATAAAAGAGGGTATAGAAAAGTAATGCAATAAAGAAGTATAGTTGAATTGGGCAGATGATAATAATGAACAAATTTTGGCTTCAAAACTCATATTGAGGATTGATCACAAACCCTTTATCAGAAAAGCAATGAGAAATGTACAAATTTATGAACTGTTTTCCAATGTACAGAATGGTATTTGGGACAAATTTCTATGCTTGCAGATTGAACGGCTCCCAGTCTTTGGCCTTCATTACTAATGTTCTACTTTTACAAAGTTTCTTCCCAATGTTGGCCACAATCGAGTAGCGATAAAGGATACATGCTAGCAAAAAGAAAATGGGCTACAGCTCTGAGAAAGGTTTGTAATGTGGGGCCGTGAAAGTAGTTTGGCCATGGGCGAAGAAATTTGTTAAACAATTTGTATGCATTCCATGTACTAGGTTACATTCATAGAGGATAAATAAATAAAATATACAACATTGAATATCAGCAAGGCAATGGTTATTAGAAATGATAACAGCATTGAATATTAACCAGTGTTCCACTAACGTGTTTCCCCCCCCATCTGGTCGTGTTTCGGAAACGGGGACGGGGAGACGGGTACTTGGCATTTCCCGCCGTCCCGCCACCGCCACCGGTGCTCCATCGGAGACTGGGAAACGTCTCCGTGTCTCCCAAGGAGACTTGGAGACGTGGAGACGTCTTCAAGTTTCCTTGAGAGACATCTCCACGTCTCCAAGTCTCCTGGGAAGACACCTAGGCATTTCTCAGGAGGTTGGGAGACAACTAGCCGTCTCCCATCGAGCCTCAAGTCAATAGGCCGACATAACTCAAAAAATAAAAATAAATTTTTATTTTTATTTGTTTTATGGTTACCCTAATTTGGCGTGGGCCCCACCTCTTCCTCCAAAACAACACAAAACCTCTTAATTTTATCATTTCAATCACATTTACAAAGACTGATTTTTTTTGCAGCCAGCTGAAGAGGAGGAAAAACAGTGAAGAAGTCTGATTGAAGGAGTGAAAAAAGAGATTGCAAGTGTGATAGGAGTGAGAAGGAGCAAGAAGAAGAGGAGGAAGAGGATTCTACTTCATTTTGGAGAGATTTTTCAAGCACAAGGTAGGGTTTTTGAAGTTTTTTCTCAGATTTCTTGTTGTTTTTGTTTTATTTTCTAAGTTTAAACTTGTTTTTTTTTTTCTTATTCATCTCAAAGACTCAAAATCAGATTTGATGTTGAATCTTGAGGGAAAAATGATGAAGATGATGAATCATTCATCATTTTTCCCTCAAGATTCAACATCAAGTTTTTTATTTTAAAAATTTAATATTAAACTTGTTTTTTTCTTATTCATCTCAAAATCAGATTGGATGTTGAATCTTGAGGGAAAATGATGAATGATTCATTCATCTTCATCATTTTTCCCTCAAGATTCAACATCAAATTTTATTATTTAATATTTTTATTTTAATTTTTAAATAATATAAAAAATTTAAATTATAAATTGTAAATTTTGTTTTCAAAATTAAAATTTCAAATTTGTATTTCAATTTGTTAAACTAGGCTGATTTTATTTTAATTTTGTGAAATGCAGTGTCACTTTCACAATGAGCACCCAAGAAATGAGTGGGTATGACATGGAAATCCATTCTCATAGTGAACATGATTCAGATTTTGAACTTGAGAATGAGGGGGATGACCATGGGGCTGATCCTGCAGCCCAATCTAGTTCCATGGTGAGTGCACCAGCTAGTACAGGCTGCCCTTCAGAATTGTTGGCAGAGTATGCTAGGGGTCCTTTTGATCTGAAGTCTCCTCTAAAATAGTTTGCTACAAGAATACAAGGCACATGACATTCAGGTGGGTGAACAAGGAAGTGGAAGTGCAACATTTGTGGGACTGATTGGTTTGGTAGCATCACTTGAGTGAATGCACACTTTCTTTTTTGGACAAGAAAAGGTGTGGAGCCTTGTAAGTTTTTGAAGGAGGCTCAAAATATACATTATAGAATGGAGTTTAACAAGATTTGGGGCATTCTAGAGGACACAAATATTTCAGTCCCTACTACTTTGACTGCTAGGGCAGCCCTTCAGCAAACCCATCATGCACCCCATACTTCTCAGACGGGAGGAATGATGTTTGGATCTTCATCCACTTCCACTTCTAGTGTCGCTAGGGGGACAACCACAGGGAAACGCAAGTTGCAGATATCGCAGAGTAACCCCATAGTTGATATGTTTAATGTGCAGCTGAGAGATGAGATAGATGAATCCATTGGCAAGTTCTTCTTTGCCAATGGCATTCCATTTCATGTTACACGGTCTCCTTATTATAGGGAGATGATGGCTATGGTGGCGAAGGGAGGAACATCATATGTGCCACCAGGTGAGACGAAAATGAGGACCTCGATCTTGGATAAGTGCTATTCCAAGATCAATATTTTGATGGAGAAGATGAAGGCATGTTGGGTGGCATTTGGGTGCAGCATAGTTATGGATGGGTGGACGGACATTAGCCATCGTCCACTCATCAACATCATGGTCACATGTGTAAAGGGCCCATACTTCCTTAGAGCAATTGATTGTACAGGGCATCGCAAAGATGCTAATTTTCAGTTTCATTTCCTCAAGGAGGCTATTGAGGAGGTTGGGCCACAAAATGTGGTCCAAGTAGTCACAGATGCAGCCCATGTGTGTAGAGCAGCAGGGAAACTCATTGAGGCAGCCTATAGACATATTTGGTGGACCCCATGTTGCGTGCATGCCACGAACAATGCACTCAAGGACATGGGGAAGATTGATTGGATTAGAGGAGTGGTCACCGATGCGAGAGATGTGCAGATGTTTATCTGCAACCACCACACTTCCCATGCACTCTTCGGGACCTTCGTAAAGGAGTTCTTGAAACCGGTGGAGACCCGATATGCATCATATTTCATTCTCTTGGAGAGAATGATTGAGTTGCAAGAGGCATTGCAACTCATGGTTATGACTAATGAGTGGAATAGGTGGGTCGAGGCCAAGACAGCACAGGGGAGAAGGGTGAAGGAGATAGTGAAGAGTGATGTGTTTTGGACTGATGTGAAATACATTGTCTCCATCATTTCTCCAATATTCCAGGTTATCAGATATGGGGATGGGGATGCACCTAACCTTGGAGAGGTGTATGAGTGCATCGACTCTATGCTTGACCAGATGAGGGTTGTTGTGCGAGTGAAGGACCCCTCTCTAGCATTCTACAACGAGCACATCCGGCCAATCATTCAGCGCAGATGGGACAAGTTGAACACTCCTTTGCATATGGCTGCCTTTGCCTTGAATCCTAAGTGGTACAAGGCTAGACCGGGTAGAGTGACACCGATTCAGGATGATGAGGTGAAGGTGGGTTTCTTTAGGTGCATAGAGAAGATATATGATTCTAGAGATGCCGACACAATTCGCATTGAGTGGACCAAATTTGCCACTCTTAGAAGGCTATTCAGATGCAGCAAAGATGGATATAGAATCTATCCCACTTTTGTGGTGGAATTGTCATGGTCCGAAATCTTTGACCACCACTCTAGCTATCTGTCTGCTATCCCAGGTTTCTAGTTCTTTAGCTGTTGAGAGGAACTAGTCTACATATAGCTTCATCCACTCTCTTAAGAGGAACAAACTTACCTCTAAGAGAGCAAAGAAGCTTGTGGTTGTACACAGTGCTTTGCATCTCATGGACCGCAAGATAGTTGGGTACAAGGAGAGTCCAGCAGCACGATGGGATGTGGAGCCAGAGGAGCCTTCACAAATTGATGAGGATGATCCTACCACTTCAGATGCAGGGCTGGTTGGTGTGAGCTTGAGGGATCTTGACCTTGTGGAGTCCAGCAGTTCCAGTGATGAGGAGTTCGCAGATGATTAGAGGCCTCCATTCACTACATTTTGAGTTTTGAGTTTGACATTTTGCTATTAGTATCTGTATTTACTATTTAGTTTACTGTTTTACTATTTTCCATTTGGCATTTGCTACTCATTGTAATGATGAATCATGTAATCATCTTTATAGACTTTGTGATATCTCATATGACATTAGATTTTCATATTTTCGATATAATAGAAATCTCCAATTTGACAATTTCATTTGTCAAATTTTATTTAGCAATTAGCATTCAAGATATCTTCGTATTTAGATTTAGTATTTCAAATTTTGCTATGTTATAATTTTACTAATTTGAGTAATTTCCTATAGTTTCATTTGAAATGTAATTCTTATACTGTTATATTGTTATACATATTTTCAAAACTAGTTTTTCAAGTACTAGAAGTATATGTATAAGTATATCAGCACCACCACACCGCTACCCCCCCGCCGTCGTCCCCCTGCCGTCTCCCCACCGTCCTCAAACTTAGGCCCTTTGTCCCCCTGTCTCCGAAACGCATCCCAAACGTCCCCCCGTTTCCCCGTCCCCCAGGCCCGTGGAACACTGATATTAGCATACATAGAAAAGGTGTTGAAAGGATGCTTCCCTATAGAATACTAATGAAATAATAGTTAAGGATGCATGACACCAACACCATTTCTTCTTCTTGCAAGTGGTTTATTACTTGTATAACAAATGATCTTCTATTGATTCTCCTGCAATCTTGTCATTTCTATACTCTCTGTGCTTGGTATTCATATGTTAATTCCAGCTTGTCAGGAGTGGCAAGACATCCTTTGCATGCTCTCTAATGAAAAAATGTTCTTCCAAAGAGTCTTCTGCACAGTTGTTCTCTACATAGATTTAGCTAGAGTTAGGGAATGTTGGAGAACTGAAGATTTTTCAACCATTACCTTTCTTGTGTGTAAGTCTGATTTACAACCATCCAACTTGATTTCTTGATCTTTGCTCCTAACAGCCATTTTCATTATATAAACCATGGCAAATAAAATATGAAAAAGATAATGTCAAATTCAACCAAAATAATTACATATGAAGCCAACCTCAAGAGCTTTTAGATAACATAAAAATAAAAATATCAATCAACTTAATCCTAATTGATATAACAAAATCTAATTCTCTTAATATCACAACCATAGAATTTATTTATTGCTGATGATTATTGGTACAATTATAAGCCACTCCCATGTTTTACTCCGTTATGCATCAATTAGAATCTCATACATAGAAATAGTTGTTTAAGCATTCAGATAATTAATCAGTCTAAAACAAAATTTCTTTAATACACATATCCTCTTTTCCCATTTTTCAACTCTTCCATCTATTTCTTTTATTTAAAAAATAATATACAATAATCCTCAATCGTAGATCATCTGTTTTCTGATTTTATTTCAATGCCTAATTTGTATTATGGCAATCTGAATTATGCCTATTTTAATCATTTCCTAGGCTCATGCTGATGTGTCTAGCTCCTACTACTTCAAAAGGAAACAAGTAATAGCTGCATAAAATCATGAGCATAGAGTATTTGCTGTATTTGGTAGCATTTGGAACTTATCAACTGGAGTTAAACTGCAACCATGCAAGAAACAGGGTTGATTGCACGCCGACACCATGAAGATACAAGAGACCAAAAATATGGTTTTATGCATGTTTCACTAGAGTACCATTTCATGCATATTTGTGATTAGAAGTCTCAAAATTAAGATGATATTAAGTGTCTATATTTGCAGGCCCATCAAATCATGCCAGTGTGATTGCTACTGCCAGTTGCAATTCAAGGGATTGATTCAAGAGTTTCTTATGAATTTGTATTTAATTTGAAAAGATCATTTGCTACATCTCTGGTTGCTATATGATTGTAATAGGAGTACCGATGATAGATAAAATCTGTAGATTTTCTGAGATGATGAATATTAGGTCTATAAAGCAGCTATCAACAGTTGATGTTTTCTGAAGATCTTGAACGCATAGGACATGATATAAAATCAACTATGAGAACTTCTTACCATTTACTGATATGTAGATTTGTTAATATTGAAATGGATTTGGTCTAGGATAAGAAGGAGATCTGTGGAAAGGTTTTTGCCAAGAAAGTGTTGTTTCTGGATGGTGATATTCAAGAAGTGATTGATTTCCTAACTTACCAATGACAAAGACAATTGTTGATAAACCACAGACTATTAGAAAGTAACAAACATGAAAAATTGTTCTATTATTTATACTTAGTGTCATGCCCCTCTCAGTACACTGTATGGATCATATTCTAAACATTTTTATGGAAGATAATAGCACCACAATGTAAATCTTGTTGACTCACCCTTTTTTGTTAATCAGGTAAATGTATCAGATGTCATTATTTTGGAGGGAATTTTAGTTTTTCATGATGCTCGTGTACGGGACATGATGAATATGAAGATCTTTGTTGACACAGGTCATTATTTCCTGCTCTCTTTCTGGACTTATAGTTATTTTATATTGCTACTTTGTGTATCATATCTTAGTAGATGATATCATGTTCTTCTAAGCTTGGTTGATGTCATGTAGCCAATATGGCAGCTTCAGACTTGAGTTTTATGTGGAGCTGTACACAAACCTTGCATATTATTATATGCAATTTTGTAGTTTATTTGCTTTTTTCTCTGGTTTCTGTCATGATAATATTGCAATGTAAACATATTTCCTTTCATCACTTCACTTAATTGGCATTTTGTATTTCCTTTTACTTCGAAAATTATTCTGGTTTTTATTGAAGATATTCTGACAAGTGTAATCTTCAATCATTTTCCTCCAGTGTTATTAGTTGTTTTTCTGTTAGATTGTCATCTTTCTTGATGTTGTGAGTGTTACATTTAGTTATCACACTTAATCTTACTGAGTTGTTATTCTGAAGCAAAGTTCTTAAACGTACTGATAATTTTTTTCAAGTTTGGTTTATATGTCCATCTTTTTTTATCTGTTTTTACTTTATATATATATATATATGAAGTCTTAATTATTCTAATTGCATCTTCGGTTCTCTGAAGCAGATGCTGATGTAAGGCTTGCTAGGAGGATAAGACGTGATACAGTTGAGAGAGGTAGAGATGTGAATTCTGTTCTTGAGCAGGCAAGCAATGCTAAGACCACCTCATTCTGTGTTTTCATTTGTTATTAAAGTAAATTTTTATTTTTTATAGTCTTGAAAAATTGTTTGGGGGCACCATAGTGTCTGTCTATCTGTGTATTAAACTAAGATGCTGAGTTGGCCAAAAAATTTTAATGGGGTATATTTTTGGGAAAAGATTTTATGTATTGCATCTCAGGTAAAGATATCTTTTAGTGGTTACATGGTACACCACTTTCAATTCATTTACATTGCAAACAGAACCTTTCAAGCCTTAATTTGTTTATGTTCTGAGTGCCCTTATAATTCTAGTAGTCATGTCTTGTGTTATGCTTTTATGCAGTATGCAAAATTTGTTAAGCCAGCATTTGATGATTTTGTATTGCCATCCAAAAAGTACGCTGACGTTATTATTCCCCGTGGAGGAGACAACCATGTTGCAATCAATCTTATTGTGCAACACATTGAGACAAAGCTTGAGCAACATGATCTATGCAAGATTTATCCTAATGTTTTTGTCATACAAACAAATTTCCAGGTATAAGAAATTTTATTTACATAAATTTCCAAATTTGCAGTAAGGCTGGTTGTTGCTTATGCTATTAATATGCAGAAAATTATTTGGATTGCCTATTTGAGAAGGGGACAATAACTGTAGTGTTTGGAGGTTTGATTGGAATCAGGTCTAATAAGATGCTAGTTTGTTTTCTTTGCTAGCAAAAGTTGAACGCCAATTTTATAAAGTCAATCACAAGTTGAATGCACCTAATGACAGATTCGTGGGATGCATACACTAATACGAGATCGCCAAACTACAACACATGATTTTGTTTTTTATTCTGATCGGCTTATTCGACTGGTAACCTTTATTTATCTAACATGTCTTTGGGTAGAAAAACATTTTGAAGTATACAAGACTTGGTCTCTTTGTACCAATTCATTTTTATTTGAAAAAAAAAAAATTGTTTCCCTGTCTAATCAGGTTGTTGAGAATGGTCTGGGTCATCTTCCATTCACTGAAAAGCAAGTGATCACTCCTACTAGTGAGTATAAATGTTGAAATGACTATAATAGATAAATAAAATCACAGTGAGGTATATATTGGATTGAATAATACTACCATTCTCCTTATGCCTATGCTATTGTCGCAGAAGATGGATGACATTCTTTTTATCCATATGCTATATTATATTATCTCATTTGAAAGGACAGTTTTCTTATAGTACTTGTATTGCCTATCGGCTATCATATTGTGCTTCATTTGCATTAGCATCATGAGTATTTAGATTTAAGAAGAAATGATTTACTTTTATTGATTGAATGCACATTCTTATCTGGTGGGTTTTTAGCCATGCAATTGAAATCACCAAAGGGCTGGAGTGTTAGATTCCCCATATTTAATCACTGACAAAATTGTAGATATGATGGAGACAATATATTTGGCATCAACCCAAGAATTGTCACTCTTCACCACTTACTTCACTCTCTCTTCTTGCTTTAACTTGGACTTGGCCAATTAATTCCATTCCTTTGTCATGACCATTAGTTGCAAGGGTACTTGCAAATCAATCACCCTCTCCAAGAGAATGAAGTATTGAGACTTATCTAATCTAAACAGGTTTGATAACGTCTAGCTTCTTTGTTTTGTTGTCTCTGTGGTCTGTTGTCTGTTTTGGTGTCTTTTTTAGGCCTGTTCCAGTGCTGTTTGTTGTTCCCTGTTCTTTGGCATTGCTCTTCTCGTAAAAGTTTTTGGATTCCTTTCAAAAGCCGTTTTCAGTTCATAGCTCTGGTCAAAAGCGTTTACCTTAATAAAAAAAAAAAAAGAATACAAGAAGTTCTAGATAACTCACTTGAACTGTACAATGCCTTTAAGTTTACTACAATGGTGATCTCAAATTTGAATCAGGGCCCCACATATTGCATTCCAAGCTTTCAAATATACCTATTGTGTCATTGTGATCTCAAATTTAAATAAGGCCCCACTTATAACATTCCAATGTTTTGAAGTATACAATGCCTATACTATTATGCTTATCTAAAATCAAACCAGGCTCCCTCTTTTAGCATTCCAAGGTTCTTGTACTATCACAATGGTTGTGAGAAAACCCTCACCAGCTGTTCATAATTACAATCATATGATTCGTTCATAATTACAACACATACTAAATAAATTTTGCTGTCAGGCACATAATGTTAATGCATGCGCATAATATCAGCACCTAAGTTATTAGACTTGGTATAAATTATCACCAGGTTAAAGCTAGGATAACACATGGCTCCAGCACAATCACAATTGTTTTGAGAAACCCCTCACGAGCTGTTCATTATAACAATCATATGATTAGCTCATAATTACAATGTATATTAAATTGATTTTGCTACCATGTACATAATATTAATGCATGTGCATAATATTGGCACTTGATTTCTTGGACTTGGTGCAAAATGCCATCACATTAAAGCTAGAATAACACAAGGAAAGTTGCCATCCTGTTTGATAGCATTTTATGCAAGTTTGAACATATAGCTTGTGGTCATTTTTTTTCAAGGATGCATCTAAAGAATTTTGGCTGTCCTGAACAGATTCTGTCTACACTGGGGTTGATTTCTGCAAAAAGTTGTGTGGAGTGTCAATTATCCGCAGGTGAGTGTTGATACATAACATCATACTTAAAAACCTTTGTTATTTTGTAAGACCATAAAAGTTTAATATAATTGTAAAAACCTCAACTAAATGAATACATAATACAAACCCAGAAAAACCCAGAAATACTACAGCTATATGTTTTTTCTGTATTTTTAATTTTTTTTTCTTACACACATACAAGTTGAAAACTACCAGTACAAATCTAAGTATGATACAGATGCAAATCCGAACACCTCTGATGTTTTAGAGCCACTCTGAATCTTGACCCATTCCTTGTAGGTTTCCATCCCCATGAAAGTTTGAAATCTGCTCCTTGGGGGTTTTTGTCAATGCCTGATTGGCATGATTGAAGGGTATCATCCCCAAACACCACTAGCTTCCAAGCTTGATAATGAAATTTGCTTTTTGTTTCCAAATTTCTGAAGTGCCCTCTCTTGTCCTTCCCACACTCCCTATATTCCGATGCTTTCCTTTTATTTTTGTGTTCATCAGTCAATGGCAATTTAACTGACAAGTCCATTCCTCAATCAATGACAACTAACTGACAAATCCTTCCCTCTTATTTCCTTATTTAACTGACCCTGGCTGACTCATCTGCTTTATTTCATGTTTTAACTGACCCTGTCTAGATTTGTCCGGCTTATTTCATGATTTATCTGACCCTAACTATTCCTATGCAGCTAGGCAACTTACCCAATTCTGCTAGTCCTAGGAAGTGAACCTCGCATACCATGGATGTTAAATGAGGGCATTATAAATCTTCCCTCAAATTTGCTTGCCCTCAAGCAAGACAAAGTTGAGTGAGCTAAAATGTCAGCTGACCCCCTCTATTGACAGAAGACCTATTGGTGATACCTTATCCTCCACATTCTATGCCTCAAGTAGACCTCAAATAGATGTACTTGCCCCATTGCTGAGCACCTATGTGTCAGGTCCCAAGGTTCCTTGTAGCTGAAGCATAGTTGCTTCCTCTGCATCTCAATGTGGGTCATGTCACCCTACTGTTGAATCCTAAAAGTGTGGCTTATTTCTTGATGCTATGTAGGTCAAGAGGATGCAGCCCCCAACTTTATGGAAAGGGTTTGTGCAAAGTCCTTTGTTGTTGCTCTGGTGCTCCTATACTTACACGTCTAGTGGTAGACCAGTGGAAGGATTTGCTAGGTGAAGGGGTCTCCAATGTCAAGGACTTTTTGATGGCTGCCTGCAATCAATCTGGTTCAAGAGCTTTAACTAAGCCTCTAAGGGGCTCTTACAATCCTTCCATGAAGAGGAAAGTTAGTCACCTCTTTGACACATTAGGTACCATCACAACTACCCTCTAGAAAACAATTACATATGTATCCACTGAGCTATGGTGTTTAGCTTTGCCAACTCTCTAAAGTTCTCCTCTGGGTCTTGCCTCTCAAATTTATTGGTCAGCTCTCTAAAGTCTTCCTATAGGTCT
Source organism: Sequoia sempervirens (assembly GCA_007258455.2). Classification (NCBI taxonomy): domain Eukaryota; kingdom Viridiplantae; phylum Streptophyta; class Pinopsida; order Cupressales; family Cupressaceae; genus Sequoia; species Sequoia sempervirens. The sequence goes on from VDFB02370788.1 coordinate 241,968, forward strand.
TCCCTCTCAAATCTGTTGGCCAACCTCCTACAAAACTTCTCGTTGGTGGTGATAAGGCTATGCGCTTGAGTGATTAGCCCATGGTACCACCACTCATGTGCAACTACTTCTAGGTGAAGGATTGCAAATTTAATTGCTTCCTCCTTGTACATAGGACTTAGTGAAAAGTAGGTATTCAACTTTTGGACCCTATCTTAAGTTGAAGCTTCGTTAGATCCATCAAAGGAAGGGATAGTGAGCTTCCCCTATCAGCTTCACAAATCTTTGTGATGTTGGTTCTGGGTGAGTCTCCTTTCATTCTTGGTTTTAGATTTTGACTTCTATGTACAGAAGTTCACGAAGAACATGTCTGCTCAAAACTCAACACTATTTTCCTCGTATTCAACATGGGGAGCATTCAATTCAACCTCCTACTTGTTGTACATATCCTCTATCTGTGACATGGCTTCTTTTTTCAAGAAAGTGACTCTCAGTAGTCTAGTATCAATGACTGATTTAACTAGCGTGTTTTGTTCACTACCAAATACAAAGATTTCCCTTGTACATGATTACCTGGAGGCATGGTTGCATGATTTGGTTCCCTGGTTCCCTTACCCTGCATACTCAAAATGAATAGATTGATGAGCTGGTTGCTGCCCATCCATCAAGGGTCTCATCACATTGATAAATTCTTGTTTTCAATCTTTGTGCGACATTTTCTTTTTTCTTTGTTCCTGAAGTTGATATCTGATTTTTCTATCATTCATGGACATGTCTCTATTTATTATATATCTCCCTTAGGTTGACCAGATCTTAGCTCTAATACCACTATAAAAACCTCAACTAAATGCATACATAATTAGAAACCCAGAAAAACATAGATATACTAGAACAATAAATATTTTTTGTATTCTTTATATCTAAGTTACCAGTAAGCCCAGAAATGGCCTCGGGTATGATACGGAAACGAGATACAATATGGAAACGAAGCAAAAATGTCCAAGATACAATTTTCTGCCAATGGAAATGACCAAGAAACAAAAGTGTGACTGTGGGTATGAAATTTCGTACCCGGTTCGAACCCGGACCAAATACATGACTTCAAACGCCTAGGCCGTGTGTTTTTCAACGAATTTTGGATTTTATTATTACTTTTTTGACTTTTTGTTGACTTCTAAACAATTAAATATTCCCTCTAACCCTAATTTTTGCCTCCAAACACATCAAATAGGTAAAAACATACTCATTTAACAATTTGTGAATGAAAAACAAGTTTTTTTGCCTCCATTGCTGAACTTTCTCTCTTGCTTGCACAAGCTTGAATGGACTTGAAGGCTGATCGTTGATTGTTGAAGTTGGTTGTTGTGCTATTCCTAAGCACTTGCAAGTGTCCGTTCGTTGCCAAGAAGATCGTAGAGCAAGATTTCTTCAAAAGAGGTAGGTTTTTTTGAAGTTTTTGTTTTTTTTTAACATTTTGTTGACAACAAATGAACTATTTTGTTTTGCTTTTAAGTTTTTGTTTTGTTTTCATTCTTCTAAGTGTCTATAACACATGTTCAATTTTTTCAATTTTTTGAAATTAATTAAGTCTTTTAGTCTCAATACCAAAATTTCAATGTGTTGTGCCTTAGGTATTACAATGGCAACCGGTTCTAACTCCTCAGGCTCACACCAATCTTGTTTCAAAATAAACCAAACCTCTCCCCTTTGGAAATATGTAGAAATGGTTCAACAAGTTCCAGGTGGTGGAGTATATGTTTGGATTTGTATTCATTGCCATGTTCAATATACGAGCTCATACAGTCAAGTGAAAGGGCACTTGTGCAGGATCCCTGAACTAGGCATCAAATCTTGTCTAGGTGAAAATTACCAAGGCATTCTAGATCATATAGTGTTGGGATATATTGTTGAGCAAGAAAAAGAAGACCAAAAAACAACCAATCTTAAAACAAGCCATCCTTTGGAGAAAGGATCTCGATTGATGAAGCCCCCTACACCGCCTTCTTATTTTCCACCTATAGATAGCCATCCATTTATGTCCATCCCTCAAGAGCAAACCGTGTCCTCTTCAAATAAAAGATCTAAGGGACCGTTAGAAACTTCATTTTAGAATGAGGCAAGAGAGATTGCTGATCAAGGCATAGCAAGATGTGTCTATGCCAATGGATTGGCATTCAATGTTGTTCGTTCACCATTTTGGCAAAAAATGGTGAAGTCTATTAATGAGGCTACAAAGGGGTATAAGGGCCCAAGTTTTGAGAAGGTGTGTAGCACATTATTGGAGAAAGAGGTGAAACATGTAGCAGACTCTTTGAAGCCCATAAGGGATTTGTGAATCAAAATAGAGGTGACCATTGTTTTTGATGGATGGAAAGATGCAAAAAATCGCCCATTGATCAATGTTATTGTTGTGTCCCCTAAAGGGGCAATGTTTTTGAGAGCAGTGGATTGTGAAAGACAGGTGAAGGATGGTCCATTTATTGCTAACATCCTTTCTCAAGCTATTGAAGAAGTGGGCCATCAAAATGTTGTGCAAGTTGTAACCGACAATGCAAAAAATTATAGGGCTGCTGGGTTATTGATTTAGGAGAAGTATTCACACATTTTTTGGACACCTTGTGCTGTCCACTCCCTCATCTAATGCTACAAAAAATTGGAACCAAAATTGAGTGGAGCAAACAGGTGTATGTTGAGGCCGAAGACATCCAAATGTTTGTCACCAACCACCATATGACACAAGGCATATTTAGACAATTCTCAAAATTGGAGTTGTTGAAGGTAAGTTAATTCTCAATATTTTTAATTTTCTTTTAATTTTAAATTTTGATTTTGTAAATTTAAATTATATTTTAATTTGATTTTCAAATAGGTTGCTAAGACCCGTTTTTCCTCCAGCACAATTGTGTTGAGACGGCTTATGAAGGTTCGTGAGGCACTCTGCAATATGGTCATCAGCCCTAATTGGTCTGTATGAAGGCAATCTAGCACTAAAAGGGAAAATAAGGTTAAGCAAAGGATCCTAGATGATAGTTGGTGGGATCGTGTTGAGTATCTTGTTAGTTTCACTAAGCCCATATTGAGCATGATTCGTTACACGACATGGATAGAACTTGTATGGGCGAAGTATATGATGGTATCAACTCAATGATTGAGAAGATGAAAACCATCATTAATGCAAAAGAGGAAGATCTTGAAGAAGAGTTCTTCAAAGAGCCACATGAAATCATTGTAGATAGATGGAACAAAATGACCACTCTGTTGCATCTTCTCGCGTTTGCATTGAGTCCCAAATATTATAGTGCTGAGATACTTTTTGCTTCATCAAGAGTTGCTCCTTATAGAGATGTTGAATTGGCTCAAGGGTACAAGGCAGCACTTCGTAGACTCTTTAGTGATCATGACCAACATGATCGAGTGAGGGCTGAGTTCATGGGTTTTGTATGCTCTAGTGATTGTGGTCTTAATGCTCTTCAAGACAAGTACAAGGTGGATGCTCATAGTTGGTGGTACTTTCATGGCCAAGAATACACGCACCTCCAACCTCTTGCAATAAATTTTTTATCCCAAGTAAGCTTTATAGTCAAACTCTTTTATCTTTTAAATTTAAGTTTTATATTTTGTAATTTTAATTTTAATTTTAATTTTATTTAGTTAAATTTTGTAATTCTTAACTATTTAATTTGGTCTCAATAGGTTGCTAGTTCATCTTCTTTTGAGAGGAATTGGAGCACATACTCCTTCATCCACTCAATAAAGTGCAATAGGCTGCATTCAAAAAAGGCAGAGGACTTGGTGTATGTGCATTCAAACTTGCGCCTACTTACACACAAACAAAATTCCTACAAAGAAGGAGATTCAAGGAGGTGGGATATTGAGCCAAATCGTCTTGATTTGGATGCTTCCACAAGTCACTTAGCTGCACTTGATATTGATGATGACTATGAGCCAAAGGTAACTAATGAGCATGAGAGTGGTAGTGTCAATGCTAGTGGCAGTTCTTGTACGAGTGCCACTGACGCTATTTGTGGTTCTACACAAAATGCAACATCTAATATGGATGTTGATGATGCTTTTTTGGATGACCCATATGATTCAGATTGATCAATGATCAATAATGGCTGATTGTAAACACTTGACATTTTTAAGTTTGAACTTTAATTTATAATTTTATATCATAACATTTGAGTATCACTAATATTTTAATATTTGACTATGAAAGTGGTGGTGTATTTTTGCTATGTTATTTGACTATTAATATGGTGGTGTATTTTGAACTTAATTACTATTGCAAATATGTATATATTTCTGATTTTTATATGTTTTTGTATTAACGTACCCAAAACGAACCCAACCCCCAAAAAGTTTTTGACCGAATCCGTGTACCAGAATCCCGTACCTGTACCCAAACCCAAAAACGAACCGGTAACTTAGCTTTATATTTTTAAACACACACATACAACTTGAAATCTTCTAGTCCAATACAACTTACAAATCTGAACATACTAGTCTAATGCATATGCAAACCTGAACACCTTTGATGTTTCAGAGTCACTCTAAATCTTGACTTGCTTATTGAGGGTTTTCATCCCAAGATGGTTTGATTGCCACGCCTGAAGGGTTTCGCCCCCAAATGCTATCAGCTGCTGTGATAGTGTTACAAGATTGAGAATAAAGTTAATTTTTTGTTTTTAAATTTTTGAAGTGCCCTCTCTTGTCCTTCTCATACTTTGTATATTCCATGCTTTCCCCTTTCCTGCATTCCTTAATTATAGACAATCCAGTTCTTGATCAATGGCAGTTTAACTGATAAGTATAGTCCTCAATTGATGGCAATTAACTGTCAAAGCCTTCCCTCTTATTTCCTTATTTAACTGACCCTAACTGACTCATCCACCTTATTTCATTACTTAACTGACCTTAACTGACTCATCCACTTTATCTCATTATTTAATTGGCCCTAACTGTTCCCACACTACAGTCCACATAGCCAATGCTACCCCTGTGCAGCCAATCCCAAGAATGAACCCCTTGTACCATAGATGTCAAAAAAGAGACATTACAATAATCTTCTGCATACCAAATGCTTTTCAACTCACTTTATTATTTCAACATCCTTGTCATATATTCTTAAGTTGCCTATTGATAAAGGTTACAGGTTTTAGACTTTTAGTACAAGGAAACTTCTATTTTCATTTGGATAGTGATTTATTTTAGATTGTGGTTTAAAACTACAAAAGTCAAAATTACCAGCTTAAAACACGACAGTCAACATATATCTTGCAGGATGTATAATTCTTGAATACGCTTTTGTGTAGTGGGGAAAGCATGGAAAATGCATTACGTGCATGTTGCAAAGGAATCAAAATTGGGAAAATTTTAATCCATCGTGATGGAGACAATGGTAAACAGGTGAGATATTTAATTTGGTTAAGCTGCCGTTAATTCTCCATCATGTTCAGCTTTCATATATATAGATGTATACACACATACACGCATGACAATTTTCTAATTATTTGTTCATTGTATGGACATGCAGCTTATTTATGAGAAATTACCAAGTGATATCTCTGAACGTCATGTTTTGCTCCTTGATCCGGTTCTAGCTACAGGTAAAATCTTGATTAATTCAATAATATTTTACTGATTTATTTATTGGAATGTTTCTAAGTGCTTCCGTCCAAAGTATTTACTTAAATGGTTCAGTGCATCTCTATGGTTAATGAAGAATAATTCACTTGTTGTCAGAAACAAATGTTCTGACCTCATGAAACAGTAATAAATAATAATTAATGTAATTGGAGAGTTGTCTGAGGCTGTATTTATCTTATGGTTGAAGCATTGGAAGAATATATGTTTAGCACCCGCACACACAGGAGCAGCTGCCCTAAAAACTATGATTTTACTTTTTCTTTCTGCATTTCTTGTATATTGTGGGGAGTAGTTTTTTTTTGAGTGAACTCCTTAATTGCGGTCAACCTTAAATATTTTCAATTTACTAACTTTAGAGAGGTACTTTCTAGTGTTACAGGGGACACACTCCTTGGACTTTTCCACCCATTCCCATCCCTGAGACATTATAGGGACATGGGGATGGCTAGGAAATGTCCTTGGGCTGTCCTCGATCATCAAATTTAGGGGGCATCCTGGAAATGCTAAAAGAATGCAGGGGATGGTTAGCCATCCCTTACATCCCAACAAGCAAAGAAGGTCGTATATTGATTTTACTGATTTTCTTTTGAAAATTCTGGATTTCTCAATTGTTTTGACCTCCCAAATGAATCAATTTTTTTAATTAGGTAACTATGGTTGCAGGAGAGCTGAAATATTGGTCCAGGAATTTTGAACTGTCAAAACATTAATAATAGCCATGATAATGTTTCAAAATGCTTTTGGAGATAACCGTGTCAAGATTCTTAGAATCAACATTGAGGATAAACATACAATAGATTGCAGAAAATGCTCCTTAAAAGGATAGATAAACATGTTTGTAGTCTCACCCTCCCTTGTTTTTGCTCCATGCTATCCCCCTCCATCCTTTTAAGGAGCATTGTCTGCAGCCTATCCTAAGTTTATCCTTTTCTTGATGATGGAACATGGAATGTGACCCAAAACATTGATTCTAAAAATCTTTACACATTTATATCCAGAAACATTTTTAATCTCTCAAAACATGTTTTAATTTTAAATGCTGTAAAATTGGAATTCCTTTAGAATGTTGTTCCTGAGGCATACTTCTAACAAATACTTGTCTATTTCAGTTGGTCATTGATTTGCGAAGATATTTGAACTTCTAGAAAGAACTGTAAAAAATAGTTCTTAGTATTTTGAAGATTTATTCACACCATTTGCTAGCTCATCTCAAGAGTCCATGAGCATTTGTTGCAGTTAACAAAGGTTGGAGAAAAAAAGTTATAAGGAAAACAATTCCTGCAGAGATTCTGACAAATTGTAGAATTGGGATAATATTGTTTGTCTCAACTCCCCCATTTTGCATAGTCTTTCCCATAATTAGAAATAAATTTGGGCTTAAGGGGTCTCCTTGTCATAATCTTCTGGAAAGAGTGAAAGGTTTTCCTAGAATTCCATTGATTGAAATGGAGACTGAGCGTAGTGGCACCACTATTTATCCCTTTAATGACGTGCTCATTAAACCCAACTACTTCAAGGGACTGCTAAATGAGGTTTCAGTTATATCTATAAAAAGCTTTCAACACATCCAGTGTGATCTTAATCCCTCACCTTTTCTGAACCTGTAGGGAGTGAATGACTTCTTCAACTGAGATGATATCCGTAGTTTGTCTCCCCAATACAAAAGCTTATTGTAAGAAGGAAATCAGTTTAGAAAGGATTGTCATGATCCACGAAGAATCAATTTGCATATAATCTTGTAAATCATATTGCAAAGTGCTAGTGGTCTATTATCAACCTTGGCTACTTTTGGGATCAAAACAAATATAATAGTTAATTGATGCAGAATATTCCAATTTTTTCAATACTCCTCTATATGACCTCCCTTTGGTCCTTTTTAATCAGATTCCAAATTGCTAGTGGAACAGAGCAAGAACCCCATCAGGTCCAGGGACATTGTCTTTGTTGGAAGGAGAAAACTATTAATCTTAGGATCATCTTGAATTACTGGCCGAGTAATATGGTTCTATAATGTATATGATGAATGTCTTATAGATGAATAATTGAAGTTTCCTATAATTGTAAATTTTCCCTATTTTTTTAATTGCCATCGCTTGCCATCCCCTGAAAAAAGGCCTCCTATCTCCTACCGTTCAGAAACATGTCCTGCCATCCCCTGCCACCCCCATCCTGGAAATGCCATATAATGATCTAACACTACCTTTTCTTGGCAAGGGCTGGTTGATCACAGTTTTAAGCAAGCTCCTCTTGTGTTTCGTTGATTTTCCGACAGATTTTTTTGTTATTAATGTTGCTATTACATTAAGAGGATCATATTATCTTAATTTTCCTCTAAAGGATCTGCTCCTCACTTATAGAAATAGTAGGGACTGCAGCAAACGCTGCTTGAATTGTTTCCTTGTTTTTAATGATACATCACAAATGCATTTTTATGCTCGCGCAAGCCATTGACAATGTTTGTTTAACTCATGCTTTCTTGTGGGTTTGTTGATATCCTTGTACGCGTGTATAGGAAATTCGGCTGGGCAGGCTATTGAACTTCTAATACAGAAAGGCGTGCCAGAATCTCATATCATATTCCTAAATCTCATTTCTGTAAGTTGAACATTGTATTAACATCTTATATGAAATTAATGGGATTGGAACCGCACTCACTTCTTGTGCATGATTTTTCTTTTGGTCTTCTAGTTTCATTCTTCATTTTGTTCTCAGTTGGGATTCAGTTTCTACATAATTTGAGAAAACAAATGATTGTTTTTTGTCACAAGTCTTTATATTGTGCATCCTTTTTGGAAAGCTCTCATATATCGATGCAGTGTGCAATTATGTACCTTATTCGTGTCACCAATTTAAAAAAAAATCCATACTTTGGTTTAAGCTTTGTCAATCTAATTATTGCAGCATTGTTTTTCAGGCCCCTGAAGGTATTCACACTGTTTGCAAGCGGTTTCCAAGGCTCAAAATTGTAACTTCTGAAATTGACGTAGCATTGAATGAAGAGTTTCGTGTAGTTCCTGGGATGGGGGAATTTGGCGATAGATACTTTGGTACTTATGACGAACCTCCTACTTCAGCATCTGAAAATGCTTTCAAGTTGGCAAACAATCTACAAGTAATCAAAGATGTTTTCCCCCCTCCTTTCAGCCAGCAGGCTTGACTTAATGCATGAGGTGCTGCATAGGACCTCATCGTGAATTTAAAGAATTTTTATATATTTGTTGGTATGATTCTTGAATGGTGGGACATTGCCTCATCTATGAATTGGCAATTGGCAATACCTATCCATATACAAGATGTTAAAATCCTTTAATTCTTTAACAACATTTAAACAGCTGAAAAGTATTCAGTCAATTTTACCCGTGATTGCTACATCAATATGATTGATAGTATGGTACTATTTTATTTTTGATGGGTTGCCACTGATGAGTACAAACTAGAGATTTTATGTTTGTATAATCAATCATTATTGGTAGCTCAGTGGTTCTTTTAAAAGCTATTAACTGACGCGAGTACCAGAAGAAAAACCATTTTTCTGTTATATCAGAAGCCATCAGAAAGGTTATGTAATAGACAGTTCAAACTGCTGTGTATATGCATGGATACATCAAACAACACATTTCCCTTGGCAGTAGGTAATTTCATTTTCTTCCAGATGCGGTATTTTGAAAATAATGGAACTGCTCACTAGAAGGCATCCGCAATTGCTTTGAGAAATGACATAAGTAATCTACAGTAAACAAATCCTTGAAATTGGCGTATTTGATCAGCTTTTTTTCTTTTAATATATCATTCTCAAATGGCTACCCTTGAGTTGTGTTAGGATATTTGTCCTGCTCTCCGAGACGTTATTTTTAGTTTTACCAACACGTGTATATCAGCATATCCCAAGTCTGTCCAGCACTCACGTAGACCATTAAATTTTTTGTTATTAACCCATAAACCAAATGGCTACCCTAACCTTCATAGACAATATTATTGATATTCATGGTTGCCTCTAATTTCATATGTAGTGTATAGATACAATATCCTTTTTTAAAAAAATTCAGCAATTCCACTGAAATATTCTTTAAAATTTTCCAGCCATTCTTATTTTTTAAAATTTCCATTGCAAGTTTAAAATAAATAAATATTGTTTTTTTATTGAAATTTAATGTTCAAACAATTTTTAGAATAATATAAACTTCTTGTAATATATTGTAGTTAATAAGATTATAAAAAAAAAGGAATTTGGATGGCAAGCTTTTAACGAGTCTTCCTTGTAATATACAAATTTCTCATGACATATTATTTGCTTAATGATATCAGATTTCCACAATTCATATTATTTGCTTCTACCCTTCACACGGCAACAAATCGTTTGGCGCAAAGCATTATTAACACACATTATTCAAAATTAGAGTTTCAAATAGGCAATGAATAGGTAGGTGACAAGGCGACAAATTCTTTGGCCCGAAGCATAGGGTTATTAGGCATGAAGCCCAAGGTTAGTAGTGTTTGAAGCACATGGTTTATAGGGTTAACGAAGCACAAAGATGGCACAGGTTTTGCTACTTAGTGGCAAGGTATTGTAAACTATTCTTTGGAGGAAGCGAAAGGTGGGGTCGACAAAATAAGTTGAATGAAAGTAGTGTTTGGGCAGATTGAGGTGAATCCTAGCATCATTTTGTGGGTTTCTTTTCTCTTTTGAAAAAGAAAACTCTCTATACATTGATAACTGTGAAATTGGGCTTGCGTTTCTATTCCATCTGCAAAAACAAACTCAACAATGATTGTTGTAAATCTGGATTCAGATACTATGGTGGGTAACCTTGCATTGCAAGAAGTAGGACCAACAACAAATCATTAAAAACACAAAGAAGATAGACATTGTTTCATTGAAAGAAGTTGGAGGGCAAAGGAGTGTGGGGAGCATGAAAGAATGTGGAAAGGTACCCCAAGGCACGTTGGTACCGTATGTTCCACCTTTCACCTCAAGGAATCAAGACCCTCACACTTTCATAATAGTGGGGGTTCTAGAGCCACTCTTGCACTCTTAAAAGCAAAGAAGCACACAAGTCAAAGAATTAGACACAAGAGGAAGACTAACATTTGCAAATGCTAAGCAATATAGAAGGGCTTTATAGCAAAGGAAAGCCAAAATGACAAGGTTAAAATGGTTGGGGTGCATTATGTTTGTCAGAATCCTTCCAAAGCTTATGAGCTTTACTCGTGCAACAATTGGCTTTGAATCAATACAAGGGCAAGTAAAGACACTTGTAAAAGGGCAAGCAATTCATGAAAATCGGTTTGAAAGGGAATATGTTTAGGCAATCACCATTTCAAATGCATTTAGATGGTGAAGTAGTAGGAAGGGGAGCCAAAGTTAGAGGCAAAGGATGAAGGAAAATGTGACCAATACAACCTTAGTTCAACTCCATTAATTTAGTACTCAAATTTGTATGTTAGTGAGCTAATGGATCTAAAGAGGAGGCTTGAAGGCTTAGAGATGTCAAAGTGAATAAAGGATATCAAATGGTAGCAGGTCATGGCTGTCAATTGAAAGATTTTTTAGGAAAACAAGTTACTTAAAGATGAAATAGCCAAACTACAAGACAATAAGAAAACATGATAGCAAGAAATTTCATCCATAAAACAAGAACTAAAATAGATCAACAATGGAAGCATCCCTAAGGCAGCAAAGGAGAGAGACAATTTATATTTGCAAAAAATTCATTCAACAATAGCAAACATGGAGATTAAAGAAGTTAAATTAAAGGAACAATTGGAAGAGGAAAAATTGTGGGCCTAAGTGGCAAAAAGGCCAATAGAGAACCAAAGAGAACTCATATAGAAGCATGTTGCATTGCAAATGTGGGAAGAAAAAAATGGGTATGATAAGGTAACAAATATAATAATAAAAGGGTTGAAAGATCATGGGGAAGGTAAGAACATTGACAAGTTAATAAAAGACTTTCTAGTAGACAAGTTGGAGTGGACTTGACATATCCATCAATCAAGCAAAATTGGTAGAATAATGCAAGATGGCAGCAATAGAAATGTAAAAGAGTTAACATTGAAAAACATGGAAGATAAGAACAAAATTTGGAACAAAAGGTAACCCCATCACAATTAGAAGAAAGAAGAAAAGAAGAGGAGAAAGTTGTGGTAGCAAGAAATGTAGGTAATGAAGCATGGTTGTATAGAGGGAAAGTTCATATTAGTAATAAATAACACGTAGTAAATAGGAAGATGGTCCCCCCTAGGAACACCTCTCAATAGTAAGCTAGATTTGTAGAAATTACCCTTGGAGGAGAGGTCCTGGTTTAGGGTCTATAGTAGAGGGGAAAAACATAATTATCCTCATTGAAACACATGAGCATGAGGGATGTAAGGTTTCGAGTTTTGAAGGTTGCACAAAGGTATCGGTTGGAAATGAGTTAACCAAAAGTGGCAAGGGCCATGGTGGTGTGATGGTTTTGGTAAAAGAATCTTGGGAAAGAATCATACAAGTGGAAAAAGAAGATCCAATTAACTAGTACATATGGATGAAAAAAAATATTAGAATTCATAATTTATCTTGCAACATGCTACTTTGCTCCACATGGTTCAAAATATTATAAGAAGAAAAACTAGACAAAGAGGATCCTTATGCAACTTTGAAAAAGGACATATCAACATATAACAACATAGGATAAATAATTCTAATCTGAAATTTTAATGCAAGAACAACAAATAGCCAAGCTCTATATCTTAGAAATAAAGAGGGAATAAAAGATAACCCTCTATGGTTAGAAGAGGAAGAGAATCAAAAGTGGGATATGCAACTTGTATGATTTGATTATATGCAATGCAATAAAAGCTTGGTTGAGCTCAGGAACATTACTTGTCACACTTACAATGGGAAAAATTGTGGTGGATTATGTTATATGTTCAAAGAATCTTATGACAAAGTTAATAGGAGTAGAAGTGAGGGATTGCCCCATGGAAATGAAATTAGTTCATAATCCGATATATGTTAAGATCAACATGTAGAAAGACACTCAACATCAAGATAGGTTGCAACAAAATCAAAAGAATGAGGCACTCAAGGCACAATCCTATTGACATAGGAAAACCAAGAATTTTTTCGAGCAAAGCTTGAAAAATAGTTGTAAGAAATAGGAGATATTGGGATGGCCATTATAGACCAAAAACAATAGGCAATGATAAATTGACTTCAATAATCCACAAGACTCTTAGTTTGTTCAAAAGGTCTAGGCTTAAGAGAGGCAACAAAAATAAATTTCCAGCGAATCTATGTTATGATGAAGAATGCAAGGCACCAAAGAGAATAGCCAAAGTTGGGGGTAAAAAGGAATATGAAAAACTAGTGAGATTGCAAAAAGAGGATTACATGCAAATAAGATGAAAACAGCTATTTTTTATGGGGAGACACAACTGGAGTCTTTTGGAAATAATTACAACAAAAAGCCACAATTAAAATGAGAGAAAGCAAAGAATATTGTATGAGAGAAAGCAAGATAAAGATGTCCCTCTTGTGATCAATTTGAGGGCTAAAATATTCTCCACAAAAGACATCAAAGAAGGAATTAAAAAGATTGCAATGGGTAAAGTACAAGACATAGATGGCTTACAAGTAGAAAACATAAAATGGGGCATGAAAGGTCTCACACTGCACATCAAAAGAATATTCAATGGGGTTATTCAAAATAGTTTTTTGATAAATTGGATGACCAATTTCATCATCCCCTTGCACAAAAGTGTATATATCGAGAACCTCTCAAACTACCACACTATAATGATTAACCCTCTCTTTGGAAAACTCTAACCAACACTCAAATTAGTATTTGGGCCAAAAAAAGGAAAGAGGGAAAAAGGACAAGCAAGCTTCTAACCAACACTCTACCATTTATCACCACATTACCCTTAGAGTGTACTTGATTGAGAAGGTTTGTGATAGACAAGGAGGAGAGGTCTTATGTTTCTTCGTTGACTTCAAGAAAGCGTTTGACACTATTCCTAGAGGAAAATTGTTGTGTAGAATAAAAGAGTTGGGAATTCTAAAGAAGTATAGGGTTGTTGTTCATAGGTTGTATGATTGAGTCAGCGAAAATCAAAACTAAGAAAGGACTATCAAAATGTTTTGGAAGTGACATTGGGGTCAAACAAGGTTTCTCGTTATCACCTACTTTATTTGGGTTGTACATTGACAAGCTAGAGGAGTGGACAGACAAGTTTGGTGGTGGGGGTGTTCACTTGACCAAATATGTAATAAAGTTGCTTCTATATGTAGATGATCTTATTCTAATGGAAAAAACATCATGTGTAGTTTGAGAGAACACTTGAAAGCTCTAGAATTGTTTTGCCAAGAGGTTGGGATATAGGTGAACATTAGTACAACCAAGGTCATGATCTTCACCTTGAAAAGAAAGAAGGCTGATTTGGAATTTGACTTTGAATGTAAACCCTTAAAAGTGGTTAACGACTAAATATATTAGCCTTGATTTCCACAATAAGCTTAGTTGGGAGATGTGTAGAGGAAAAATGATACAAAAAGGATGGAAATCCTTATACTCCTTACAAAATAGATGTAGAAGAGAAAAATTGTGGGATTGGAAAACTAAGAAAACTCTTTTTGGGTAGTTAGTGGTGTCGATAGTACTATATGGGTTTGAGGTGTGGGGTGGCAACACGAGCAATGAAGTGGAGACAAATAGAAAGATTACAAAAGATCTTTCTATCCATACAATATTTCCTTAGCTGAAGTTATCGCCTTGCCTATGGAGAGATCAACTATGATCTGGTTACTAAGTTACTTACAGAGGCTAGAGAACATGGAGTTTCCCTATTGGCCCAAAATGGTGGAAAAAGAGAAATTAAATAGAAGGAAGAGCACATGGATGAAACAAAATAATAAGTGGATGAATAAGTGGGTTATTAGCATAAAAGATTGTCCAAATAACAATAGGGAAATCAAAATGTACGTGCAAGAAAAAGTCAAAGAAAGCATGTGGACAAGGCAACTTGGGAAGAAAAGAGAATACTATATCAAGTAACCACTTGACCATTATCCCTATTGTTGAAACACAAAATGACATTGATAGGACAAGGTTAGTGAATCCATCTTCTAGCTCTATGAAGTGTATGATAGTCACCAGAGTATATGAACAATGGTTAGCATTTGAAGGCTTGAGGTCTATGCAAAATGACAATGAGATACATGGTAGTCAAGATTGAAATTCATGAGCATGGTGAATAAATGAATGGAGAAAGATTTCTTAGCATGAACACAGGATTCCTTGCATAGTGGCAAGATAACAATACATAGAAGAAGGGGGAGGTTAGTTCACATGCCAATGAATCAAGCCATAAGGTGGTTAAATACACATAAGAGAACATAGTATACACACCAAAAAAAATAGTATACAAGTTCAAATGACAAGATACAGTGGCAAGAGACATATAATAATGATCAAGGCAAGGACTTGTGAACAATAAAATGTGTGGAACCCTACTATTTTTTCATGATATTGTGAGTTGCAGACGAGTTTGGTCATTATTTTTCTTCACTAATGTTGTTGGGATTGAAAGACAAGTATAATAAGTATGACAATAGTAAGTCTGGTTTTGAAAGAATTTCATTAAGATTTAAAGTGAAGAATGGACCCACCATGATAGGAGGGGATCTTTATCAAATACATAGCCAATATGAGACATAAGATTGTGACATTGTTGTAGATATTTTGAAAAGGAAAATCAAGGTATAGCCAGACCACAAGATAGGGTAGTCCATGATCATGATATTTATGTGTGGCAAGGTATGAGGATGAAGAGGTGAATGGCATTATGTTATAGAGCATTTGATGATAGTGTGAGAAAATGGAAAAAGGAGAATAAGATATACCATGACAATCAATCATTTGCAAAACATTTTGACAGAGATCTATCAAGGAGTCTTCATGAATACAAGGGCACAAAAGGAAGGGCTACATAAGAAGTTCAATCCTTACTAAACTAACAAAGTGAGTAGCTATCAAAGTGATAATGAGACCTAATATAAAATAGAGACCAAGGAAGAATCATGTGCAAAGTATAGTGAGCTCCATAAGACATTCAATGTATAGTAAAATATTTTCAAGAGCCATTAAGAGAAAGAAATAACATGAAAGTGGCCACAATAACACTATGCCAAAGACATATGACAATGTTAGGGTTAGAGAATACTATGGCAGTTCAAAGGCTAGTTTTTCTACACAAAAGATAAGCATAAATGATAGAGTGAAGTGGATAAGATAGAAGAACCAATTATGAAGATAGTAGTTTAAGATATGATGAAGATAAGGCAAAGACAAGGACTCTTAAGGAATGCAATAAGTGGCATAATCTAGCCCTAGGGAATATCCCATGTCCTTAGGAGATTTTGACCTTTTTAGATTCTCTTATATGTCCTATAAACAAGTTTGATGGAAATTATGGTAGTTGGAGGAGTTAGGAACAATACAAGCATCTAGGGGTAGTTTGGGTGACTTAGAAGGCAGTTTGAGAGAATATAGGAACAATTGAAGATACATAGGAGGTCGTTTGATCAAGTCATCTACTTTTCTAAGCTTTTAGGGGCACCTTTAGCTAAATGAAGTCAAGGTAATCAAGGATAATACAATAACCAACATCATGGAAGCATTTCAAGGAGAAAATAATGGAGATAGGCTAGCTAGGCATCCAAGGAGAGGTTTGACCCAACAAACTAATACAACACATGCCATTTCATTCCTTCAAATTACAAGCTTCTATATTCTAGGAAGCTATTGGAAAAATAATGGGGATGTCTAGGGATAGTTTAGAGACAGTTCTTGCAAATTTTGTTGCATGTAACTTCTAGGAGTTCTTCTTAGCAAGAAACATTGTACAATAACTCAAAAAAACTAGTCTTTGAGATTGACAAAACATAAAAAAATAGTTTTGAAGAAAAATTCAACATTTTCAAGCATATACTATTATGAAGGTACCTTATATCAATAAATTTTGGTGATTTTACCTTCTATATGGCTTTTTCATTGTGTGCAATATGTTGGTTGATGAAAGTTATGTGATCTTCATGCGAGTCTTCAAAATTTTATCTCATTTTAGTACCTTGAAACAAAAAGTATACATATTTATGCAAGTTTCAAGTTATGTGTTGATATAAATAGTTGTATGTTATAAGAAAACTACATTTTCCTTCTCAAAACTATGAAAATTCAAACTTTCATGCAAAACACTAATGCATTAGTATCTAAAACATATGAGTTGTGTAAAAAAAATCTTCCATTGAGGCATTTGTTGAAACAATAGTATATGTCTCAAAACATTTTGGTGCATCACCTTATTAGAGTTTTGGTTTCATTTTAAGTTATTTTCCTACCCCTTTTCTTAGCAAAACAATAGTAGTATAGGTTAAGTTGGGTGAAGTATCAAGGGAACCAACCCTCTTTGGAGGTTGATCTCAAGTTATTAGAGTCCACACTCTGTGAGATCATCCCATGTTTCACTAGATAGTTGAGTTGACAACTCAACAAGGGAGCATATCTAGGTGACAACAATACCACCTAATGATTGCTTACATATCATATGCATCCAACTAATACTAGCTAACATGTAGTATAATGGGGTTTATAACACTTCCTCCAAATTTGAAAAGATTTGTCCTTAAAGATTGATAAAAGGAAGCTTGGAGAGAATGCTAGTAGGTTCTCATGTGGCATCTTCAAGTTGTAGGCCCTTCTATTGTACCAAGAAATCCTCAATAAAATGACTATAAATTTTCTTGGTGTATTTGTCTAAAATAATCTTAGGTTCTAAAGATATAGATCTCTCCTCATCCAATGCAAGTAGCTCTATTGGAGTTTGAACAATAGTCCCAATCACTTTCTTGAGACAAGAGCATAAAAAAATAGGTGGATTTGAGAAGGTGGGAGTGTCAACTTATGTCACCTCACTAATGTGTTGGATCACTTGATATGGAACATAAAATTTGGGACCCAACGTATGACCATATTTGTCATGTAATGAAATCTACTTGTAGGCAGTAATGGCATACAAAACATAATCATCAAATTTCAAAGCCGCACTTTTTTCAATATTGATCCAACTATCATTTCATGTGATTTTTTCCAAATGTCAAATTGGCCTTAAGTAATTAAGATATGTATTTACACTTGGCTAAAGTGTCATCAACTACTACAACCTTAGAAGAACCTAAAATATAAGTAGGGTGGGAGACTACCATAGAGGGCCTCATAAGGGATCCTTTTAGATGCCTTACGGTAATTGGTATTGAACCATCACTCATCCAAAGGTAAGCACTTGACCATTATCCCTATTGTTGAGACACAAAATAATATAGTATTAAAATATTGGATGACAATCTTAGTTTGATGATGATAAGTTGAACTCATGTTCAAGGTTGTGTCATGCAAATTAAACATCTCTTGCCAAAATCTTTTGGTGAAATATGTATCCGATTACTAGCAATAGAGTGAGTCATCCCATGGAATTTAAAGAAAAATACACATAAATGGAAATATTTAGTCAAGTAGTCCACCACCACCAAAATCACCTATTTACCGCCTAAGAGTGGAATCCTCATAAAAAAATTCATATAAATATCAATCCAAACCTTATCAAGGATAGAAAGTGGCTAAAAAAATCTCGGGGCTTTAAAATATCTCCTCTTTATTCATTTATATGAATCACATTCAGCTACAAATGTGTTAACATCTTTCTTAAGGCCATCTTAGAAGAAATATCACTTCACTTTCTTGTAAATATTGTATCCACATGAGGAAGAAGATTAGTCTAAGTTTGACTATATATGAGAATTTCATCAAAGAAGACCAATATGAATTTTTGTAAGCAACTACAAAATATGATGTTCACAAGGCTCTAAAAACAAGAGGGGACATTTGGTAAACCAAAGGGTATGACCAAATTTTTGTAATGGCCTTTATTAGTCCTAAAGGATACTTTAGGAATCTCAAATTCTTTGACTAAAAGTTAGTGATAGCTTGAATGAAGATCTAGATTAGAAAAAATAATCCCACAAAATCTCATCCAACAAATCATCAATAGTGGGGATAAGAAACGTGTATTTAATGGTTAATATATTGAGTTCATTAAAATTACGACACATTTTCCAAGCCCCATATTTCTTAGGAGCCATAAATATATGAGATGGGTGAGGAATATTACTAGGGTGAATGATACCTACCTCTTAGAGCCCCTTCACTATCTTCTCAATCTCATTATTTTGATCAAACAGGTACTAATAAGGCCAAATATTAAAAGAATGGATACCAGGGATGAGGGGAATGAAATGATAATGGGACCTTGGAGGGGTTAACTATTTGGGTTCCTCAAATACTTGTTGATACTTATCAAGGAGGGCCTAAAAATTCCCATGAAGGAGATGGGGAAAGAGGTTGAGCCTCTAGGGAGTGGAATTGGCCAAAATACCCTTTCTTTAATATTGTTTTATATATAATGGGAGCTAACCATATTAAACTTACCCACCTTTAGTACTTATAATGTATACCCTTAGTCATCATGGTGTAATTTAAGCTAGATTGGGAGTAGTCACAAGTGATCAGGCCTAACGTTTACAACCACTAGACACCCAATACTACATTGTTGCCACCTAAGGAAACAACACACATATATGTGGTGAATTAATATTCCGTTTATGTAAGCTTAAATTTTTTATCTTGCCCCCATAGGACATAATAGTACCATTGGACACCATAATTTAAGAAATATTGTAGGCATGGACATATCAATGTAGTTGGTCATCACATTTCTTCCTAATAAAGTTATGAGTGCTAGCACCATCTATCAAAACCATGAGATTTTATATTATTATATAGCCAATGACCTTAAGTGTTTTGGGGTGAAGATAATACAAATCATGAATATAAATATGATCTTCAAGAATGCATTCTTGATTTGGGGAAGCCAACTCATCTTCTACATCTAAAAATTCCTCGGTCATTGTGCAGTAGAATCAATTTGTACAATATTATTTCAATATTTCTGACCGTTTTCCCATTTTTATTACAACTATAATATATTCCATTGGATTTTTTCTCAATTATCTCTAGTCTAGAGAGAACTTGAGTTATGGTGGGTTTAGTTCCCCTAGTTGATGCCTCCTTTTTAGGTTTGAATGAGGAGGGACTAATGATTTTTTGTTGTGTTGTAACTATGTCCTTTGCAAGCCTCACCGAGAACATAATATCACAATAGTAAACTAATTTAAACTTGAGATACTCCACTGAAAAATCCTCTTTGAGACCTCTATTGAAACAAATTCATAAGAAAATGATTCATCCAAGCTATGGGTTTTGTTCATCAATTTATCAAACTCACTTTCTTATTCCATTACTAAATGTGTTTGGAAGAATCTAGTGAGGGCACCAATAAATTCTTCGTAGACACTAGGGCCAAAGTGGATTAGGGTTTCCCTGCAAAATATTAACCAAGTGAGAAATGAGATAGTCTTACCCAACTATTGAATAGTTTATTTTTTCAAGTGGAAATATGTAATTGAGAGATTTTAATCTTCTAAAATTTAATTTATTGTAAAATATTGATCATATACAACCAATTGGTAGGATCTATACCATCAAATTTGGGGAAATATAGTTTAGTGTTAGCCTAATGTTTTAGGGTGCTACCTATGAAGGATTAAGATTTTACTTGCAGCGCACTATCTTGTCTCTTAAGTAGGTGGTAATTAAATTCCCAAGGCTAACCACTTACCAATGCATCACAAAATTTAGATAGTCAAAGGTTACTTTGGGATATGCTACAAAAAATTGTAGGGGGTCTTTCAATAGTCCCATCTATACATAGAATCTTACAACCATATACATAGTTTAATTGAGGCCTCAGATTTGGAGCCAAAATAATCCTCCCTTCATTGAATCCCTTATGTGGAATCAAACTTAGCCAAGAAAATAACCTAAAAAAAGATACTTGTAAGTGAAAAAATGGTAAAATTTTGGGAAATATATTTAGCGCGATTATGGCTATACCCACATTTTTATCACCAAGATCCCTCTAGGGAAAGGTGATATAACATGGTGGATAGTTAAAAATGGCTCTAAATTGGTGAGGTTGCTTGCAAAATAGTCTTGCAAAGAACCTTGATACCACTTGTAATGAACCTACAAGATAAACTAAATTGAACATATAAAAATAGGTAAAAATATTTTATCTTTGTAGTGCCACTTCAAGGTCGTAGCCTCCAAACATATATAAAATAGTCCAATTATAATTATCTAATATACCTTCCATTTGGGAATTCATTACAATATAGAATTTTTCCAAAGACAAATACTACCAACTATGCATGTGGAATAAATACTTTTATTCAACAACTAGTGATATAGCTTATAAAGCATATACGTCCTTCTTTATTTAATAATACGTAAGTGTGACTTATAAAGCTCATGCACCCAATTAATACTAGCAAATATATATTAGAATGAGGTTTATAAAACTATGTTTATATTTATGTGGAGGGGGTCTCTTTTGAGTTTTTAGGAAGAAAAGATTGGGAAGAGATTTAATGGAGTTTTGGTGGATTTGGAAAGTTTATAAGAACTTTGAAAATTTATTCTATTATGGGATTTTATGTTATACTTGTGGTTACTCTTCCCATGGTTGGGGAAGATTCCCACCTATATGTGAGCTTGGAGGAACTCTTTTGGGTGCTTAATAGATGGTTTCTTTTTTGGGGTTGATTTGAAGCTTGAAGAGGCTCGTATGATGTCTTATAGAACTTCTCCACATAATTGAACGAGTTACATTCTTCATCTTGTTGACCTTTGGAATCAAAGAAAGATAATTTTCTTTGTATACTTAATTTAATTTTCTCTCTTCTTCATAGGAAATTATGAATTAAAATGAGATTTATGATGCCTTCATTTTTAGATTTTGTAGCATACATATATGTATTTATTGATTTAGATCTTGTTGATATGTTTGCTTCCTTAAATTGAAAGGAAATTTTTTTTAGAGAAGTTGGCTCTATGATTATTAGTCTTGTTTGGGTTTTGTGTTGAACATTTATGTTTAAATCCTTGTTTCCAAATTGACGAAGTCTTGTGATTGAACTTGATGGTTTATTGTGAAACATTTATAGGGCCTATTATGGCTTGGTTTTCTAGAAAAGATGGTTTATTCGAAACTTTGATTAACCCTTGTATAATTTTTTTTATTTTTCTTGGTCAAAGCATGATGATTTCATTAATGAAGAGGATGTAAGATGTACATTGTGTAGAAACACATCTTTGCATCTTTGTGTTAAACTAAGAGTAATTTATTTATAATAATTCCTTGTGAAATCAATGAGATGTTTATAAGATAAATTTGATTTGAATCCTTGCATGAAATCATGTGAAGCTTGAGAAGAATCTAAGTGTTTATGTCTACAACCCTTTATAAAATTATTGTGAAAGAAATGAGTATTATAGCTTATATTTTAATGTACATGGCTTAGGGGTTTACTAGAGTGCATGGAGATCCATTTGTACTTGATGATGTTAATATAGTCAAGAGGTAGCTTTCTTCCATTGGCCTCCTATGGTGGATTTTTCTTTTAGTTCTTTTATATGCTTGAACATCCTTCAGTATTGAAGTTGGTTTAATGTCCCCTTCTCAAGCATAATCAGTTGGTGGATAATTAGCCTATTTTTTGAGTTTCCTATAGGCCAATTGGTAAGTAAAGAGAAACTCCAAAGTTCTTGGAGAGCACAAGTTCAATTTAGCAGGGTTATTGTTGTTGGAAATGAGCTTAGTTGGTGGTGTGGATCATCATTTCACATTTATAATTGATTTTTGACCTTTTGGGATCTCTCCAAACTTCTTGGAAGAGTGGGCTATTTTTACTGTCACCTAATTACTTTTAATTGTGGATCATCATTTCACCTTTATAATTGATTTTTGACCTTTTGGGATCTCTCCAAACTTCTTGGAGGAGTGGACTATTTTTAGTAAGTCACCCAATTGCTTCTAATGATCATCCCAAGTTTTCAGTATCATGTTGGTATGATTAGAATTGATTTATATGTCATTTTGATGCTTTACTTAACTTGGGTAAATTAATTTAATTATTCACTTAAACTTTGTCTAATGTTGATTTTTTAAAATGACAACTTAGTGTAATAATTCATTATAAAGGTGTTTTTAAGTGTGCTTCAAGTTGGATGCCTAAGGAAAGAGGCCTTTTTGCATATCAAAATATTATTTATCTTTCTAAAAGGTCATTTTGGAGAATATTAAAATTATTATATATTAAAATTATGAATATATCCCTCCAAAATGCTATAGAAGGAGGATGTGGGCTCATTTGTGGGTTTAGACTTGAAAATGTTAATTGCTTTTGTCATTTTGTGTGGAGAGAAGTTGAGTTTCTCTAAAATATTTTGGGGGTTTGGTAGGTTGTACACCTCATGCTTGGTTGTACAACTTCAGTTGTAGGCAAAAGGGTATATTGATTAGTATAATATTGTTTTTTGATGCCAAAATGATTGTCATAGTAGGTTGTATTGGTTGGAGAGTGCTAACGAAATTATGAAGTTGTATATTTGGTCCTTGTTGGGTCATACATCATATAAGGGTGTTATATTGCAACCTGTTATGGGTATAAGCAAGAAGTTGGGTTCACATATAGGGGAACTTTCGAGTTTGCAAAAAATATTCACAAAAATGGGTACTCGTTTCATTAAAAGTGGGTGCTTGTTTAGGCTCAAGCTCTCAAACCTAAACTTCTAAAATGGGTACCTATTTCTAATTACATAATGTTTTAGAATAGATACACATTTTGGAGTGGGTACACATGTCATAAAATTTGAAATTTGAAATTCATGCCTTTCCTTTTGTTTTAGGTTTGGAATCTCACCCTTTAGCCTTGGACCTACAAGTACAATGTCATGAAAGCATCAAGAGAAAAACTAACTATGGCAATATAGCTAACTTTTTTTCAATTTTTTTATGAAATTAAAACTCATTATAGATGATGATGTATAGTTTTCAAATATGTAATTTTTTTCATGATTGGATTTTTTTCTATTTTTAATTAATTTATGAGGAAATTGGTCCATAAACTTGAAATGTTAGTTTTTTGTATTTTTTTGATAACTTCTAGTTTTTTAAGTTTCATAGAAAAATTATATTACATAAAATCTAGATATAGTTATTACACAATGATTTTTTTCCAAAAAATGATTAGTTTAGATCAAATTATGGTGGTCGTCCATGAGGGGTTTTCAAAAACAACAATTAGGGCCAATAAAATAAAAAATAAAAAAAATTAGAAATTCATCAATCTTCAATATAATACACATCTTTCCCCAAAATGAATTAGAAAAATAATTTTATTTAGGTCAAATTATGGTGGTTGTACATGTGCATGATATGGTCCTAAAAAAGTGACTTTTAAAAAGGGGGTTTTGTGCATGCCTATTAAAAATTAAATTGTATAATCTAGGTAATAGAATAAATTACATATTTAAAAACTAGACTCAAATACTACATTTCATATTATTGGACTTCTTAAAGATTATATGTGTAAATGCTTCAAATTTTTAGTCCAACTATGATAAATTTTGAAAATCAAGAAAAGCATTTCCACTTTTTGAACATTTTGTGGACCCAACTTCTTGCACCTATCCCTATATCATTGTAAATATTAGATGGTACTATCGCTAGTGTGTTTGGCATAAACTCATTGATTTATGTACTCACTTCATTAAATAAGTTGTAGCTTTGTATTGATTCCCACTAAATAAGTGGATGTTTTGTAATCACACTTAATTAAGTGTGTAGTGTATTGCATATGCACTCCACTAAATAAGTGAAATTGGTTGGCTTGCCACCTAGTGCATTTTCCCTTTCAGTTGTAACATTCAAGTTAATTGTATAATCTTGAACACCATATGCTCTCACCTTTCCCATCTTAGAAATTGGGTGATCAGAAAGTGGAAAGGACATTGCATTGCATCTTACTTTCAACTTGAAGTTATTTTTCATCTTTTATTAGAGGTGTATATTACAGTTGGTAAAACTCTTGTAATTAAATTAAATTCATTTCATTTATGCCCTAAGTGTAGAGGAAGGTAATTTTATTGTATTTTAAAATAAATTTTAAAAATATGTTTATTTTGACATTCCTTTGAATGAAAGAAATTAACATATTTTTAAAATGCTCATTTTTAATATTTAAAAGTTTAGCTATTTAGTTGGGAAAATTATGATTGAAAGCACTATAGTACATGTCTATAGGCTTCCTAAATCAAAATATATGCTTAGTTATATGTTTTTAAGGTCTAATGGCTTAATTTGCATATTTGTTAGTTGGGTGTGAATTTGTGTGTTTTCACCTTTCAAGAGTTTCTATAGTGGCTTAATGAATGTATAATGACAATTTTTTATTATGTGGGGCTAAAAAGAATATTTTAAACCATGTGTGAAAATTTCAGCTCTAGATTCTAAACAATTTGAGAGAAAATACAAAAATGTACTAGCATCCTACCATTTGTAGTGGAGTCTCATATTTTGCACTAGTGTCCTACCATGTGAAGTCGCATCTTCTTAATATTCCAAAATCTATTCTAGATTGATAGGTCTCTTTGCGCTCTTTATTTTGCCATTTGTGGGAAAAAAATGATACGTTTTGAGAAATCATGATTGTTTCCTTCTAAGTACTTAAATGTGTAATAAATTATTAAATATGAATGTTGTGAATAATCTTATTTACATTTTTTGAATCTTTATGTTCTCTATCTCTATCTAAGTTTTTTTTATCATTGAATGATTTCTTTTATTATTTTCGAGGTAATTTGTACAATTCAATTATTATTAATCTATGCATAAATATTGAATGTGAATGCTTCTATTTGGTTAAGAAATTAATGAACTATAGTTTATTAGTTGATTATTAATGTTAGGATGTATCTATTCTAGTGGCATGTAGGGTTTTCTATGTATGTGAAAAACTTGGATGCTTGTATTAAAGGAGTAAATGGAATGGTGATTGGTTCTCATTCTTTCCTTTATAATATGTCTTAGAGTCATGAATTGAGTTGCCAATGCTTACATGTTGATTTGGATGAGGATAAATTAGAGGATGTTGGCACTCTATATTGTGCTTAATATCTCATTAGTTTGTTTATGTAAACATACTGTATGCTTATCACTCTACTCTTGTAATGATGCATATTTTCTCCTCATCACTCTACTCTTGTAGTAATGCCTATGTATTGGTAAGATATTCCCTCTTTCTCTGAATGGTTGTTTGTGTGGACAAGACAAGTTGAATATGTACTTTGATGTGTAAACAAACTTTATTATACATGTTATAGAAAGGTAATGAAAAAATTATTGGTTCTTATCCTTCTTTCATATTATTTTTTCTATGTTTCAAATGAAAATAAAATGATCAAAATGTGTTATAACTTTATCTTATACTAGAAGAAGTAACTAAGAAAAAATGAAGTGTACTTTCATTTTGTAAACTATGTATCTATCTTATACTCTTGTTTGAAAGGAAAGGTAAAATAGATAATTAAGGTATCTTACAAATTATGATAAGAAAAAAAGGGTTTATATTCTCCTTATTGAATCTACTTTATCTATTCATCTTTATTTAAAGATAAAAGGGAATGAAATGTATTGTGCTTCTTTGCTCCCCTCATACTTAGCCATTCATTGATGTGTGTGATAGTGCCACATTATGATGTGTCTCTCTTTTAAGTAGCTTGAGAAAATGACATTTTAGTATTAGTGTATCGCTTGCATATCTCTTATGTACATGTTAATGTTTACATACTGTAGTTTTGTATGTCAAGTAAACCTCTGTGTGTGTATTGCAACATAATTGGTGTTGTATTTGTTAATGCAAATATATTGTTAACTATGTGTTTACCCATTAATGCCCTTAGTAAAATTTGGGGATCACACTGTGCTTCTAATTGGAAGAAAAATTGTGGCACAAAAACCTATCTCTTCAAAAGTTGGACCTCTAAAATGTGTCCCAACCTTGTAACACTTCTAGATGTGAGTACAATTGGAGCTTGTTTAATTCATTCACACAAAAAACACTTTACATAAAAGAACCTTAAGAACCTTGTCTTTGTACAATACAACCTTGGTCATCCTTTCAAGGTGGAGGGCTCATATAATAGTCATGAGGCAATTGACTTGGATGGAATTGATTCATATAGCAATTGGATTGTAGGATAAGGAACCCATGTTTACAGAAATCAAAAATGTTGATTTTAAGAAACAAGTAGAGGAGGGTGTAATAGATGCATAAGGCATTGGATTAGATGCCATCATGGTTTTTGATGATGTTGATATTGAGGAGCCATTACTTTCTCGATCAAGGAATAAGATCATATCCATCACAAGGATGTATATAAGGAAGAAAAAAATATGAATTATTGTAACTTGTATTGAATTGTATTTTTTTTTTTTTTGTGATGAATATACCTCATCATGAGGTATCTATCATATTATTGGTTATTTTATTTGCATGTTGATGTATATAGTACTATTTTCTTATTCTAATCTAATAAAAACCTTTTCTCCAAAGTTCTTTAGACTCATTCTATATGATTTATAATCGTTTTTCATTAAAGTTATTTATTTTAAAAAATTTAAATATTTTTTAATTTACCATGTTTTCTTTAGTTCTCGTTAAGTCACAAAGTCTATATCAAAATTGAGACTCCCAAGTCACTAGTTTTTAAACTTGGCAGGTCTTATTTCTATATTTTACTGATTAGGAGGCCTAAGATGCAAGTAATAAGACACTTCCAATCAAGAAAAGGGAAAATAAATATTGCATGGGTTACAAATTAAACAATAAGAATCAAGTATGCCATTATTCCAATCACAATCCATGAAGTAATACAGTTGGTAATTTTCAAATAGGGCTTTACCATTACTAACACATTATCATTCTTTGAGTTATAAGACAACACAAAACAGCAAATGTTTTGTCAAATCTATAAGTCGGAGGAAAGAGACTGATTTATAAGAAAAAAAATTCAGTGAGAGGAAAAGACTGACATATAAGTCAGAGCACACTAAGAAATGGGTTGTCAACCTAAGGGTGAAAGGTTAATATTAAAATACAAACAGCACATATTTTGGAAGCAGGTCAGTCTTTTGTTAACTCAGATGTTCAATAACTATAAAAAACTTATGATAAATTTTAATAAGGAGCTGAAGCACAAGAAAAGCAGAGAAATCCTAGGAAGCCTAGAACACGTTTCTTGGTCTTATTTATAGAAATACTGATGAATAGAATATCTGCAAGAAAATGGAAGCTAAATGATTGATCAATAGAATACTCTAAATTTACATAGCAGGTAGAATCTTATCATCACAATGTTGCCTTGAAATCAACCTAACATTACTACTAGAACAGGAATTACTTAGGGAAAAAGCATGCTTCGAATCAAACATGGCATTCTTGAAAGGAAAAGTTGTATGTTCAGTGTCGTAACCCTGTAGAAGCAAACAGAACTTCCATCACACATTGATAATCTCATAAGAGTCCAACTTCATAGCTGAAAAGAACCCTCCTAGCTCACCATTGTTCCTAGCAAAAGAGAAGTCAAAAGAGAAGCTAATGAATAGATCAATGGCTGGCATCCTCTTCTTCACAGAAACGCGTGTATTTCTCTGCATTCATTAATGTGTCCATCTCTGACATGTCTTGAATACGCACTTTTATGATCCATCCTTCCTCATATGGGCTTTTATTAATCTGAAATAAGCCATATATTTACCATGTCATTCTAAGCATTGACAATTAAGAGTAGTTCAAAAGAGACCTGAAAAGTAAAATGAAAAAGCGCTACCATGTTTTACATTGAATCTTACAATCACTTAAGAGGTGTACATGAAATTTAGTTTGAAATGTTCTGCACCATTATCACGGGTCAGTTCATTCGAGGAAACAAAATTTAATTTTAGAATGACTCATGAAACATGGGTCAAAGAGTTTGACTCGTAGAACTACAAGGTTGAATCCTGATAGCAATATCACAATTTAGAATGACTCATTAGTCTTCTTGGTACTAATATTATTGAAATTATTCATTCATATGCTCATATGGATCTATCATCTACTTTCTTATACGTGCATTCTTGTTTCCTTCTTGTTGCTGTTCATAATAATTTTGTTTTCTATTGCTCAAACACGAGGGACTGAAAAGCAGATAAAATCTACAGTAAACTTTTGAGTGTACCCATTGCATTTGTGACCAATCTCGGTTCTGCAAAAATAAGATTCAGGGGAGTAAAATCATGACTACTAGGTTGGATTTACGACTCTTTAACCTAACAACAAACTTCATCCAACATGATCTACTGGTTAAAGATAGTTGAAAAATGATGAAATTGGATCCTAAAGGATTATTCAAAATTTCTCAGTTCACTACAAATCCACTTTCACGAGACAGTACCCTTATGAAAGTTAATCACTTGTCTCTAGGTAAAGGCAATGATTTAATCAAAGTGAACTCAATGATCAGTTATTGAGCTTTAGCAACTAATCTTGATGCAAAAGGCTCTGGTTTCTGGCCAAACAGAGAGGATGGAACCCAAAGGATTCCAAGACTTTTCATGGCTTCTTAAACATAATACAGCAAAGTGCAATAGACAAATCCAAAGTGCCCTTATCCCAATCTTAATATAAATAGAAATACAGTGGAATCTAGATTATGGACCATGACAGAGACAAGGAACAAATGAGTATTCTAGGCTAATAACTGAAAACAGTCAGGCAACTTCAAACTGGATGCAAGGGCACAAATTATGAACACTCGCTATTTGGAGCACCAGATGGCTAGTTTGGTAAAACAATTGGTGGTCTTCAACAACCAAAGCAGAGTCTTTTGGCCAACTATATTTTCTTGTGGAAAACTTGAGAACTCGCCAAGGAGTGCACTAAAAAATTCCCCACTAGAAGAGAACAGTAAAATTGGACGATCTCATTTCATGGCTATAGCTCTCTTAAATCATATCAACTACTTTTTCATTTCAGCTTCTCCAACAGTTATCATTCTTAAGACCCATTCAATCATTATACAGATTCTAGCTGAATAATGCTACTAGTATAGTTCAAGTGCTGCATTTATTTTGAAAATACAATCCGAAGATAATCAAATGCTAGTGCCTATTGCAAAGTAATAACCCTTAAACCTTTTGCCATTGATATCTGCCGCAATGACTTTGTCCAAACAGCAATTTTTATATTTTGGGAAAAAGGATTACCTTCTCCCTAAAAATCTTCTGGAACAATATATTTGAAGACCAAAAAGAACAAAGCTTGGAGGCACGGATTCCAGATGTCAATTGAAGTAGATAATAAGGAAAGGAATATACAAGAAATCATTTTAGTTGACGCATACTCTTTACACCAGACAACAATTTTAAATTGTAAAGATCATATAACATTTGATACACAGAACACATTCAATAAGTACTAATGATAAATAATTTCAACACCCTGATGTATTAGTTATTGAAATTTAAAGGCAGACCGAATAAAATTAGCTATTAAATTTACAATCATTGGCAAGCAACAAAAGGTAACTGCCGTATCAACCATGATTGATACAATTTCAAAAAGAACAACTTACCAATCCAGGAGTCTCACTTAGCTTTGCGTTTACTTCAACTACTTCCCCAGAAACAGGAGAATTAATATCACTGGTTGCTTTGACACTTTCTACTGCACCAAAACTACCACCCTTTGAAACTGCTGCTCCAACTTCCGGCAATTCTACAAACACCACCTCACCCAAGTGGTCCTACAAAAAACTCAAAGAGGAAATTAAATAAATTTCCTTAACCAATATAAAAAGTTTATCTAAATACCTCAAACACAGCAGTGCCATTACACATCTTAACCAATATAACAAGTTTATCTATGTACCTCACAAACACCAGTAATCATTACACATTGATATCTCAATGTCCTAGCACTGCACTGTAACCTTCCAAACAACGATACCAAAGTATATCCAAAGAAGAAAGATGAACTTTGCAATCTTTCTATTCTATTTAACATCCACTGCAATACTTGGGCAGACAAAAATTCGATCTACTTTAGCTAAAAACAGTGAAAAGTTACTGAGAACTTTTACAATTATGGAATGGAGAAAATTCATTCTATTTTGAAAAATATGAAGTAATGCAAGCTAATCTTTGAAAAAAGAATTTATGGTTACCATTTGTAGAATATGGCAAGATCCAATCTATATAAGAACTTGAGCAATATTTTTGAGAAACATATTGTAACATTATAGACTGCCTTTAGTGTCCTGTGGGACATAATTGGACCACATTCTTAAAATTTTATAACATGGGTCTCACTCAAATGTCTCCCACGCCTTGAGGGAAATGGGGAATTTGAACATGGATTGGGCTCTTACTAGTGTGCCCCAATTATTATCACAGCACAACACTCTGGACAAAAGGACTGTGAATTGGATAGACTTCATTTGCAAACTTATTAAAAGAATAGACTTTATGGTTTCCTAGCTAAATCCTGCACAGACAAATCTCAAATCTAAGAAACAAAACCTTATGAGAAACATTTGAATTTAAATCGTTAAAAATCCAAAAATTATAGTAAACAAACTATCTTTCTCACATTAATCTCAAAAGGAGGACACTTGTGTTCAACTTACTAACCTGAGCATGGTGAGTTATGCCTACAGTACCAACTTGACCTTCTGGTTTCACCCATTCATGGGACTGTGCATACTTCAGCCCCTCAATAACTGTAACCACGAATCTTATCAAAAACAATACTCAAATCTCAAACAATGCATCCCTTTCTTGTATACTATAAGATGAACAATTTTGTCAAAATTCACGGAAAAAGTTGCAGAAACCAATAACATTCATAACAGAGGGACAGTATCGTTAATTATGTACCCACATACAGTTACCATGTGTTCTACTTGACGGTAAAAACACCAGAGAACAAAATAGTCCACCACAATGGCAAAAAAAGGCAGATGGGGCATGTCTATGAACCCACATGAAACTTTTCTATACTCAACAAAAACGCCCCAAAAACAGAGCGAGGAATACACATCGAATATATCACAACGGAGGAAAGATTTGTATACATTGAATATATAGCAATGCAGAACTGTACATACACAGGATATATAACAATGGGGGAGATGTGTAAGTGTACCTTGAGAGAATCCCCGAGAGAAAGGAATGGTGGGAAATCCAAGAGGCCTTCTACACCCAATTCTGAGAGTTGATGCAGCTTGGGATGCCCACATTCTCAATGCCATGATTTGTGAATATGAACGCCTTACCTCTCTCTACATTACCTGTAAATGGAAGCTATTTTTTAAATATAGTGTTATATTTTTTCTTAGATTAGGTATTTTGTAAAATGTGAATAAGATGGTCGCCACGCTTCTCTCATCCACATCCCAATACGGCGATAAACGCACACCCACTTGGTTGGAACGTTATCCTTACATTTAACAAAATCTTCCAACTTCCTTGTGTTTTTATTTGTTAATCTTATGTGGTTTGAGTTTGACATGTAGTAATGCGAATGGTTGGACTGTTTTTGCATGGTAAGGCAATAATCCGATTCACCAATAACTGGGCGTTTATGTTTTTCTTTTCAATTAAATTCGTTTGTGCTTCTTACGCTAATAGATAAGTATTTTATAGATGTAGGAGAAGGGTTCCAGTAGTCGTTATAGCTAACTTCGCACAATCTAAGCTTCTAAACGGTGCATTAGATTGACTTGATTTTTTTGGATTTTATTTGAATGCAAGTTAATAGCTTATAGCTATTGTTTTGGCTTATGGGAGTTTTCGACATGTGCGGGAGGGTTCACTAAGCGCGTAAGGGTCAAAAAATGATCATTTAGACTTGACGTTCAAAACATGCCCTCAAATAACCCAATAGTCGTTCGCTTTGACCACCAATAAATATTAAAAAGAAAAACCAATAACCAATAATAAATGGGTGCAATTACATTTACATTTTTTAAATAACTGCTAACTTTTGAGCATTTAAAAAACACTTTATAATGTTTGAAGTTCACTCAAGCAGTCATAATAGTTCGCAACACCACGTGATTTGCCAAGCCTTTGTCCTAGACACTAGTCCACATTTAACCCGATTAATAGTCATCACGGGTCCCACGGCGTACAATTTCCCACACTTTTTTCATTTTACTCGAGCTTTGTTTGATAACCCTCATCACGATCTCCATTGTCATCACACGCTCATGCGTTTTGCAGTTGTTGCTAAACCTTCGACAGATGCATTTTGCTTTCCCTCCATGGTTTGAGGTAACGTCAAACTATCATTTCTCCTTTGATATTGCAAACAGTGGTACTCCTAAGTCTAGTTATTGCACATTTTTTTAGACCCATGAAGGGTTTCTTGGTTGTTTGATTATGTGATAATTTTAAACACCTTTTTTGATCGACTTCATCATTTCTTATCATGCCATCTCCATCATGTGATGCTTTTCATGGTTTGAGGTAATGTCAGCCTATCATTTCTTCTTTCATTTTGCACAGATTGGTACTCGTGAATATATTCTCGCTGAGTACTCTTGTCTTTCTCGCATCACGATTTTGTCTAATTAAAGGATTATTTTAGATGTGATTTTGATCACATGTCTGTAGAAATTCATCTATTTGTCTGCTTAAGGAATTATTATCATGAGACCATAAACTTGTATGGGCTTTTTTCTTTAAATCCCTTGCTTTTTGAGCATATATCTAAAAACGTGTGTCTTTATTTGTCTGCTTAAGGAATTTCTATCATGAAACCATAAACTTGTATGGGCTTTTTTCTTAAAAACCTTTGCTTTTTTGAGCATATATCTGAAAACCCACATTTGTATTTGCCTAATTAAGGAATTATTATCATGAAATCCTAAACTTTTGTGGCCTTTTTTTCTTAAAAACCCTTACTTTTTTGGGCATATATCTGAAAACCCACATCTGTATTGTCTGATTAAGGAATTATTATCACGAAACCCACATTTTGTGGGTATATATCTAAAAGCCCGTGTTTGTTTTCCTCTGCTTAAGGAATTATTATCATGAAACCCTAAACTTTTATGGCCTTTTTTCTTAAAAACCCTTACTTTTTTGTGCATATATTTGAAAACCCATGTCTGTATTCGTTTGATTAAGGAATTATTATCATGAAATCCTAAACTTTTGTGGGCTTTTTCCTAAAAACAACCCTTGCTTTGTTGGGCATATATCTGAAAACTCGTGATTGTTTTCGCCTACTTAAGGAATTATTATCATGAAACCCTTAAGTTGTACGAGCTTTCTCTTGAAACGGTGCTTTCTTTTTTGGGCATATATTTGAAAACCCATGTCTACATTCATCTTACCTGTGTTTAAATTTATATCCTTTCGTTGTCCAATAGAACACAATAACGTACATTTTTTGTGAAATGTGTTAGTATTTGTCTACTTTCCATAACACATACAACAAAGCACCATACACATATAGGATGAACTTTGTATCTTTTATTCTTTTCTTAACTACTTACATTTTCATTGTACTTTTAGTTATTCACAAATATATATATATATATATATATATATATATGTAAACATATATGTTTATATATGTAAATGCATATACATATATGTATATATCTATCTATATATACGTGTGTGTGTGTAAATATATATACATATATGTATATGTGTATATATATATATATGTGTGTGTGTGTGTGTGTGTGTATACATATATCTGAAAACCCATGTCTACATTCATCTTACCTGTGTTTAATTTTTTGTCCTTTCGTTGTCCAATAGAACACAATAGCATACAGTTTATGTCAAATGTGTTAGTATTTGTCTACTTTCCATAACACATACAACATAGCACCATACATATATAGGACGAACTTTGTATCTTTTATTCTTTACTTAACCACCTACATTTTCATTGTACTTTTAGATATTCACTATATATATATATATATATATATATATATAAGTATGTATGTATGTATATACATATAATGTATATATCTATCTATCTATCTATATGTGTGTGTGTGTAAATATATATGTATATATACATATAGATATATTTATACATATATGTATATGTGTGTTTATATATATATATGTATATATGTGTATATACATATATACATGTATAGATGGTCATTAAACTGTGTATGTATCTCTCAAGTTATGATTGCAAACAGAACATGGTAGCATACATCTTCATTTTTAATTTTCCTCCACCATGTGTTTAATATACTCTCCTTGGTATAGTCTTTGAAAGTTACTTTCTTTAAGTGTCTATTTAAATGTTATAGATAAATGAGGGTATCTTTCTTCACAAGATATTCCTTACAAACCCCATTTACAAATTCAAAAAATTGTGGTTATTTACTCTTTTCGGTTAATTCATACAAGCCTACTTTATATTCATGAAACCGGATATATATTTCTTTGTTAATTCATAGAAGTCTCCTTTAAATTCATAAGAGTGTACACACCAGCTTGCATTTTCATTATATACATACATACATATATACATACATACATACATACATATATATATATATATGTATATATACATCTATATACATAAATATAGGTGTGGACACGGAAAAAGTATCCATTTGTCCTTGCTTGATTTGGGAATAATTGATGACAAATTGGACTTAATGATGCCTTTATTTAGTGTTGTGAGGTGTTTTACACATCCACATTAGGTCTTGGACCCTTGCAAACTAAATAAAATGCATTTAACAATTTCTTGTGAAGGTGTTGTAAAGTGTTGTAAAAGACTTTCACACTTCTCTAGACTGAATGGACCCATCTTTCCCCTAATTCAATGTTATAAAATGTATTTAATGACATTCTCACATCAATCTAGAAGGCTTGTAAATTAAATCTAATACTAATATAGTGTTGTAATGTGTCTTACACATTCACATTGGATGTTGTGCCTTTCTAGGCTATGTGGATCTCATTTTAATGATGTAAAGTGTATTTAATCACACTTTCACATTGAAATTTGTGTCCCTAGCCCTAATTACCCTTTACATCATCATTAATAGGCCCCTATGGCCCCATATTGTGCATCTCGAGGCTTAAATTGATCAAAGACCTTATAAAATCATCATATAAACTTGTTTTCTTCATTCTCCGACAGTCCAACTGGCAAAAGAGCCCTTGTGGGACCAAGTCGCCCATCTAAGCGAATTAGTCCCATCCAGGTGGGACTAAGTCACCTAGCCTGGCGACTTAGTCCAATTTGGGCTATTTTCGAGATTCGGGTGGGAAAAATTAGATTTTAAGTTTATTTTTCCTTCATGTCAGCCTTAGGGATCAAATTAACGGGTAAATTAGGTGGATTGTCTATAAATACAAGCCTCTAAACCCTAATTCATAACCTAATCATTTCATTCACCATTTATCTTCCACCTCAAGTCAAGCAAGCTAGGGTTCTAACATTTCAAGTCATCAAGATAGCTTTCTAAGGCATTCAAGGGCAGATTCTTTGTCTATTGCTGCAAAAAATCAAGATCTATCATCATGGAAAGTCTCTAATTCCATTATTTCATGCTTCATTACATTGTTTCTTCATTTTCATTTAATTACCTAAAAAGGGGTTTGACCAAGGCAAACCCCCATGCCCTAACACTCAACATTTATCTCTTCTCTTGTGTGTTTGTAGATTTAGGTACATTGAAGGCTTGGAAATAATTGAAGGATAAGTTGAAAACTTTTTTAAGACATCTTCTTATTGGCTAGGTCAAAATATCAACAAAAAGTCACTTTTAGTGCCAAAAATCAGAGTTTCAGATCTGGACACCTGTTAGGAACCGAAGTGCAGACCGAGGGCTTTTGTTTCCACTTTCGAATTTTCAAAAAAGCCAAAGTGGACTAATTCACCACCTTGGGCGACTTAGTCCCACTATACCTATTTTTTAGATTTTTCTGTAGATATGGATACCCATTGGTTGAAATGGGCTCTAGAGCAGTTTTTTAGATCTAGGACTAGGTCACCCAGAATGGCGTAAGTGTCCTAGTAGGTCAAAATTTTAGGATCAACAACATTTCCAATCTCCATTCCAGTTTGCAACACATCTCTAGGTGCACTCTTTCTGTTTAGCCTTGCTATTTTGTTTTATATTGCATTCAATCTCTCTTTCTACATATCACAATGTGTTTTCAAACAATTTGCATTTCATTAGTTTTGCATTAATAATCAACATCTTTTATCAGTTTATTGCATCTAGAACATTGTATTTAGGCATATTTCATTCATACTTACATTATTTTTGAGTGGGGACATTACCCATTTTGGCCTATCTTTCTCCTTTTAGGTGGAAAACCCTACAAGTGCAAGAAAGCATTAGGGTTCCAAAATCTTTGTCCAAAATAGGTAGTCATGAAACTGTGTTAGTCTTTGTTTATTTTCAATTGCACATACAACAAATCAACATACATATGTAGGAAAAACTTTGTAACTTTTATTCTTTACCTAACAAAATACATTTTCATTGTACTTATAGATATTCACAGGAAGATTTATATCTATATGTAGTCATGAAACTATGTATGTATATATATCTACTTTTCATTACACATACAACACAACAACATATATATAACGAACTAACTTATATTGGTTATTGGTCACTTGTTACATTTTCATTATGGTTATATATATTCAGGCAAAGATATATATATCTTAATATTTACAATAATTCTCCCATTATAATAACAACCCAAAAATACAATTGTTGTATGAGCCTATATTATGCTTTCCAGTCTTTTAAGGTAATGATATCGTTGGCTAGCTCATTCAACCTTATAGTTTGCTCTGGTGTAAGGAGATCACCATAATTGTTGAGATAGAAGTGAAAAGTTCCCATATACTCCCTTACTTTGCCTTCACAAAAAAGATGAAGAGCCTCTGTAGTGACAAACTTGCATTTTGCAGCTTCAACATCAAATATTCCCACTATGTGTTTCAACCTTGGGATCACCTCCATCCTACTAATACCATTCAGTCCCAGTGGACAAATATATGATTTCAATAAAGAGGGGACCAACCCCATAGCCAAATCCTTCTCTCCCATACCCTCCATCAAAGTGTTGAAGAAGTGCTCATATACCATATTGTCATGAATGTGACCATTTGACCATAGGCTATTGCCAATAACCTTCATGATTGCAATTATGCCCTTGTTGTATGTCATCTTCAAAATAACCTCCTCACTTGATCTAGCGTGTTCTCCTCATGACATAAGCAAGCAATCTCCGATATGTCTTTCTTTTCCATCCTACTCTACCTCTCTTCTTGCCAAGAAACCATTTTGCACATTATTTTATAATGAGTTCTACCTCAGTTCCAAGGCAAATCTTGTAGGATCTTTGTTTAACAAGAAATCTATTGAGTTAGTTTTGAGCTTTCCATATTGGATTTCGAGATTTTCTAAAGCCCATCCCATCGATTGGCACATTTTGTCACGGCGGTGTCTTGTCTGAACCGCACCCCAATTAGCAAGATAGTTTGATGCATGGTTAGATTCTCTTCATATATATCTTATTTTTTTACTACTCTTCATATGTATCTATACATACATACATATATATTGGATAACATAAGACCCCCCATAGACAGCTTCTATCATAGAAGTACATGTACAATGGTCTCCATAGGAGAAAAAGAAAGAGACTAGAAGGCCCCCCCACAATGAAGAAACTCTTGTCGCACATATGGATGCCTGAGGTAGAATCCAGAAAGAGATCCTGAAGTGGCATATAATATTCCTCCCCTTGGGAAGAAATGGATCCAAAGGACAAAGATGAAGAAACCCTGTGAAGAGAGAAGAATCAATCTGTCTCAAGATGTGTGCCATAATAGGATGCTGAAGAATCTCTCTGTCTAAACTGAAACAAAAGATGTCAAATCCAAACTGAATTGAAGACTCTTGAACAACAACCTCTGAATGCACGGATGATGGTGGGCTAACAGCTGGAATATGGCTGTCAACAAAGAGGAGCTGAAAATCCTCAAAGTAATCCTCCAGATCTGCAATATAGGACTCTACAAACAAAGACGAAATGCCTACAAGATAAGAATCCCAAGTAGCCATGTTTGAAAGATGTATGATGTCCTGCTTAGCTGAATCAATAGGAGCCAAAGAAGAGGCAATATCAAACTGATCAAGAACAACAGGAGAAGATGTTGATACAAGTATAATCTCAGTCTGAAGAGTAGGAACTGTGAGACAATCCTCTAATTCATCAGAATATGTAAGGGTGTCTAAATACTGAAGCTCCTCTAAAGTATCATGATCAAAAGGTGTGTTCTCTCTCCAACCAATGGGTACAAGACAATCTGAAGCAGGATCCTCTGGGAATGGAGAAAGACTGGGGTCTCCATAGATCTCCCAAAGACGTGTCCAAAGTGAGTGAGGACAATCAATGCCCGATATAGCCCACACAGTGTCATCATCAACACTAGACCGTATAAGTCCTACTATGTGATTTCTAATGATATCCCAAGCTAGTTTTCCCTTTGAAGTTGTTGGTTCAGGTATGAGATCATACAAATAAGGCAAAATATTAAGCCACCTACAGTGTGTAAGTATGCCCTTTGCCCATGACTCATAATTACCCCGTTCCAGAATTACAACTGAAGGGTGAGTAGAAAAACCCATGATAACTCTTCAAATTAAAACATTTGATAAAAATGACCTCAATACTGATAAATCAGATCAAATAAATCCATCCCATGCAAACAAATCATTTCCAGGTGCCAAAAAGTCCAAGTAATTGACAGATGTGTGAAAACACAAAAAACTGAATAAAAAGTACCTGGGGCATATTCTGGAAAAATAAATGATATATCTGGAAAGATCACAGAAACACCTTTCCAACGCCTATTCGTTTGCACAAAACAGAGTTCGGACGCAAAAGATATGCCCCCGAGAGTGAAAAACATAAGTTCTGACTTTGACTGGCAAAAAAGGCTGCAAAACAGCAAAATCAGAAAAAAAGACCTTCATCAATTAGATCGGGCTCGGAACCAGCTTTCCAACGCCTATTTCCATTCAAAAATCCGAGCTAAAACGCCCATTTTACACCCGATTTAGTGAAGGTAGGTTGAAAGGCAAAAAAGAAATTTTTCACAGCCCTCAGGGGCTAAGACCTCCGGCCCCTGGTCACATGACCGACCAGGGGGTTGGCACGCAAGGGCTAAGGCCGAAGCCCTTGGTTCAGCATATGACCGCGCCTGAGCCCGCAGGGGCTGCACAGTGCCGGCAGCGGGCTGGAGGCTCCGCCCGGCCCGGTGGCGCCCAGGTGGTGGCATTGCGGGCGGTGCTGCTGGTTCCAAGCGGTCCTGGCTGGTGGCGCTGGGCAGCGCTTGGGTGGTGGCCAAAACCACTGGTGGCAGCGATTTCAGGAGGCAGCTTAGGAGAGATTGGTGTATTTAGGCAGTGGACCAGTGCTGGGGCGTTTAAAAATGCTGGGGAAAAAATGGAGAAATTACCCAATATTTTCAATTACCGACCACCTAATAAATGATTTACAGAGACTGGTGAGGTTAGTAGCCGGATCGAGCATGTGAATGGGTCATTAGCACACATATGAAAATAGGGTTTTTGGGTTTTCTGAACTCAATGAAATTGTTTTAGCTCAAAAGTACTGAAATTAGGCAGCCCCGGATCACAAAAAATCAAAATTTTGAAAAAAGCTGGCAGAAAAGCCTAATCAAACCCTACGTAGCTCAAAATCTTCACAAAACTAAGAACAAGGCTGCATGGAGTGCCTTTCCATTATGTGGGTGGCTCGCTGAAAACCATGTGGGGATGACAACAAGGCAAACACCTTCATGATGCGCAAATGTATGCAATTAACTTCAACAAGAAAAAGCTACAGAAGAGAGAAAACTTTCAAGAAGATATGAAAGCTACATATATTCTCCCGTTCATAATTACAATGAGATCAAATCCTTATGAAAGGAGATCAAGAAACCCTAAAAAGGGAAACCCTGGTGTGCACACTTAATAATTAATAATTAATTAATTATTAATGTGCCTAAGTTTAGCTTAAGTAACTAAAGTGATAAGTGACTTAATTAATTAACCAATATGATTAAATTAATTAAGTAAAACAACTTATTACTCTAACAATATATATATATATATATATATACATACATACATGCATATACATATACATATATATATCAATGAATATATATATATATATATATTAATGAATCTATATATATGTATGTATGCATGTATATATCTATCCACTATGTATGAATGACTGAAGTTTGGATTGACAACTGAACACAAAAGAATACATGTTGATTTTTTATTACTCTCCATATATATATATAAAGCTTGTCTGACTATACAGTATATGTATTTGATAACTTTCAATATATTTTTCAAGTTTATTTCTATCATGGTAGTTCTATTCATGTCATTGCATGCAAAAAATGGTGGTGAAGAGGTAGTACATGGAATACTTCCTGGTTTACATCTATACATATATACAAATACAGATGCAATCGTATATCCGCATATTATATGTATGTATGTATGTATGTATATGTATGTATATGAATTTGTCCACTAAGTATGAATGTCTGAAGATTGGGTTGGCAATTGAACACATAAGAATACATCTTAATGTTTCATTACTCTTCATATGTATATATATGTATGTGTGTGTGTGTCTATGTATATGTATGTATATATACGTATATATATGTGTATGTATCTATATATATGTGTTATGTATATGTATATATATGTATATGTATATTATGTATATATATGCATGTATGTATGTATGTATCTATATCTATATATATAAATGTAAGAGTTTAGGGTGTGCAAAGTTAGCTATTAACACCATTTAGTATATGAACTTGCACAAACTGTTAATTATTTAAGGCTCCCCCAATAAACATTAAACCAAATATAATGTAGAATTTAGTCATTTCAACATAGAAATCATACATAAGTGGAAACTACAAATTCAAATGATCGAATCACCCCCAAACAAATTCAAAATTGAAACACAACCACCAAAATCAGTGCATTCAATTGTCAAATTTAAAATCTTTTATAAGAGGGAAAGTAGCCAACGTCAATCTCACTTATTCTAGTCTACTAATATCCTCTACAAACTATAGAGCATTGACTAACATCCTTTGTAGATTTCTCAAATATCCATGTATGATGAGAAATGTTGAAAATGGCCAAATTATGGTGGGAATTATTTCAGATGCATGATGAGAAATGTTGAAAACAATCAAAATCTTGTGGTAAATACTCCACTAATTTTACAAAAGACGGGAAGTTTACATGGCATTGCAAACATTGAACATCGCTAATGTGAACTTCGAACATTATAAAGTAAATTTTATACGTTCAAAAGTGAGAGGTTATTTTTTTTATATATAAATGTAATTGCATGTTAATATGACTAGGAATATCAAATGGAACTTGTAATTGAAGTTCTTTTCAGATATAACTTGTATATATCATGATATACAATGTCATTCACACATATATATATTACTGTTCATAAATCAACACACACACACACACATTTATTTATTCATATGTGTGTGTGTTTGTGTGATATATATATATATATATATGTTTTGCATTTGCAAATATTAATTAAGTTGTTCTAATTGTTTAATTATGTGTTGTTGTACATGCAATATTATTAAGTCCCTTTGATGTTTTTTCATTACTACCTCGGTTGTAATTTTTTTCATGTAGGCATGAGAGAGCATTGAGAGGTGATGTGACAATGTCAATGGCAAGAAAATCAATGAATGTGTTTGTTAACATACCACATAATTTGGGATATTTGGTTCATATGGTTGTTATTATGAGTTATTTAATGTAATAGTCCATCCATTAACCAATATGTCATTATAATTATTTCATTAACTATTGTTACATTATTGCTGATGTATGTTTTCTACTTCAATTATATAATTATGTTGTGATAGGCATGTAAAAAGTGTTGGGACATTTTTAGAGTATCTCAAATTGTAACCAAATATTTCAAGTAAAGTCTTTCAATACTGTACTTTGGCAATGACCCAATAGACATAATGTGTTGTTTTATAATGTTCATTATATTCATGTTGTTTATTGATGAAGACAAGACTCATCCTCTCGACTTCTCACCCAATTTCGTAAAAATAAAAGTACAAAGACTCGGTAAATGTTTAATTCTAAAATTGAAAATTACTCGTGTCGATTCAAATCAATAAACGATTGCACACAATATACTCAAGTTTGAAAACAAATCAAATAAACTTTATTCATTCCAATTTCATTAAAACTTACATTACATTCCCAGGAAGCTCCATTTCCCTCCAACTCTTCCAACTCGTCATATTTCCCTCACGTTGGCCTGATTCCATCCTCAAAGGACACTGCACATTAAGATTTTCCTATAATCACTCCTTCCCTCATATCATAGTTTCTTCATGGATTCCTTCACTGATTACTCTTTGTTTTCATTCGCAGACTTCCTTGAATAGGTTCATCCACACTCCAATGCTCCAACTCTGTTCATCAACCCACATGGGCTCTTTGTGTTATGTCTTCATTGCCCAATCCTAACATCTATTCAATTCTTACTTTTGCCATTTTCTATCTCATTCCTTC
The DNA here is from genome assembly GCA_007258455.2 of Sequoia sempervirens. Lineage (NCBI taxonomy): Eukaryota > Viridiplantae > Streptophyta > Pinopsida > Cupressales > Cupressaceae > Sequoia > Sequoia sempervirens. Next base: position 285,350 of record VDFB02370788.1, read on the forward strand.
CCCTGACTACACTCTCGTGCTTCCATACGCGTGTTTCACCCTTCTTGTCCACAACAACTCACCCTTTTTCCTCAATATTCATCTGTGTTGCCATTTTTTTCCCATGACAATTCATCGACCTGCCTTAACCTTTCACTGCTTCCTCC